>JABUQX010002574.1:40000-50000 GCA_015478945.1 Trachelipus rathkii | reverse complement strand
AATAATAATAATAGCCAATAATAAATAATAATAATAATGTATATCAAATATAATAATACAATAATAATAATAATAATAATAATAATAGTAATAATAATAATGTGTGTAATATAGGTACATGTAATACCATATGTGTATGTAATATGTAACGTATAATATATATATATGTATTAATAATAATAGCATAACTCTTTATCTTCTTTCTTAATAATAATATATAATATAATATATATAACTTATGTATGTATTCTCATGTTGTGATGCATCGATGCATCAATATATGTAATATGTAATATGTATACATATATATAACTCTTCTTTCTCAATAATATGTAATAATAACAATATCAGCATCTGTATAATATTAACAATAATAATATTATGTATATATGGATATATGCCGGATAATGTGTTTGTAATAATAATATAATAATAATAATATATGTATATATATTAATATAATAATAGTAATATATATGTATATATATATATATAATAATAATAATATATGTACCAACATAATAACATATTATATATATATATAATATATATAGCATGTATATATATATAATAATATTATATATTATATAATATATACATATATATATATATAATATATATATATGTATATATATATGTATATATGTAATAATAATAATAACTCTTCAGTATCATGTTGATGATTCTATCACCGGGTGTTTTCTGCTTGTTTATGAGCTTAAATATGCCACCTAGTCTCCTATCTACTATTAATTAGACGACCCCATACACCACTACTACTTTCAATATGAAAGAAGTACGTCCCATTAAATTAACCTCTGATCTCAATGCCTTAAATATTCGGCTTTTACACCTATCTATCTACTCGACATAACCTTTCACACAGCGACATCTTCGAAAAAAAAGAAAACAAGTCGTCTTCTGTCCATGATTTTTTTTCCCTTTCTCGTGATCTTTTATGGAAGGATTACCTTATCTCTAACACTAAACAATCTTCGAAGAGTTTAGGTGTTCTGATGAGCTTTCAAAACTTTCACACACACCACCTTAATTGCTTTCTTTTTTTTATAGGGGCGCTATTCGCTCTTTCATCGAGAATATGTAACGGCAGAGTCATGCGCTCAAGGTATGCGGTGCTCTCCCAGCACTTAGGGATGAAAATTATAATTAAATAACAAGCAGTTCGGCCACCCCTATCACCCATAAGTGCTTTCACACGTCCTAGTCTACACTGTAGTGATTTTTTATTTTTTATTTGCATTTTTTGAAATACTGATTCAACATTGGGGTAAATATAATATACATATCCCGATGTTGAATCAATATTTCAAAAATGCAAAAAAAAAAAAATGGCTACAGTGCAGACTAAGACGTGTTAAAGCACTAATGGGTGATAGGGATGGCCGAACTCGTCTTTATATAATTAAAATTTTCATTAGGGTATGCTGAGAGAGCACCGCATACCCTGAGCTCACAACTCTTTATTATGTCACATATCTGAGATGGTTCCACACATAGAACTCTCCAGAAATGGAACAATCTACTGCTTTTCAACACTATTACTATCAGTGGTTATCCCCAATCTCTTTCTGGCCGCCAAACTGTTGCATTAATCTACTAATATTTTAGGTTTTACAATGAACAATGCTATTTTACACAGTACTCTATGTACTCTCTCTCTTCTCTCTCTCTCTCTCTCTCTTCTCTCTCTTCTCTCTCTATATATATATAATATTCTCTCTCGCTGGTTCTACCTCTGTTCTCGGTCTCATGTCACATCTTCCTCAAGTGAGCTCATGCTGATCACTCTCTCTCAAATCTCACTCCATATATACTTCACCCTCACACTTGCTATAGATATATATATATACTACCGATAATATTGGAGAGTACTCACCGTCTTAGTAATATCCTCGTATACACTAGTCACATATATCATATTATCTATATTATTTCTATATCCCCTACTATAATATATATTATATATTATTATTCCAGAGTATATTTCATATATAATACATTATTAAGGTCTCTCATCTACTTAACCTCACTCATGATGCAGCCGATGTTACTATTATATACTTATACTTAGCCATTGAATATATAGATACAATAGATCAATACTCTCTCCTCTCGCTACTCTCGTACTACTATTAATCTCATACTCCCTACATATTTATATTACTTATAATAGATATATATCAATGACTATATATCATATCCTAACCGCTGAGTAAGATATACTATATATTAATATATATAAATATATATATATAATATATATACTATATTTAATACTCTACTATTAATTAATATAAAAACCTTATTAATTTTATAATATATTGATAATATTTATATTAGTATATTATTATATATATATAGTTTATATATATTATTATATATACTAAGTTAATATTATACATAAATATATTATATAAGATATATATATATATATTATATTATATACTATATAATATATCTATATATAACATATATTATAATATATATTTAATTATATATAATATATATATTTATATATTATTATAAATATTATACTATATCTATATATATATAATATATATCATATATTATTATAATATATATATTATATAGTATATATATATTTTAATATATATAATATATTATTAAAAATATATTTATATATAGATATATACCATGGGCTATCCAGGATTTTTTTTTCGGGGGGGGCCAGACAAAATCGTTTCTTATATATAATTAGTATATATATAATATAATAAATATATATTATAATATATATATATAAATATATATAACTAATATATATATTATATAAATATACTATAATATATATAATATTATTATATAATAATATATAATATATATTATATACTATATATTATATATATGATATTATATATTATTTAACCTGGGATTTTATGTTATAAACGGGATCTGATACTTAAACAAAAGCTTAGTCCATGTCTAAAAATTTTAGGGAGGGTTATGGCCCCCTGGCCACCCCCCTAGGATACCGCCCACTGATATATATAATATAATATTATATATATATATAATACATTATATATATATATTATATTTAATATATACAGACACGAGATAAACTAATATAAATATATATATATATATTATTAACGCTCTATTTTTAGTAAATATTTTGTACATTCACCTCTAAGTTAACTATTTTTAAAAAATACTTAAAACTATATTTAAGATACTTTGAAATTTTATTTGTAAATAATTACATTACATCATATTATAAAACATGTTCAATTCTAAGAAAAGTCTAACAATTATAAGAATTTTTTCTTCTTCTTAAGATTATTTTTCATATTGAGTCATCGAATCGAAGTGATCTGTTTTGAAATTCGATTAATTTTTGGAATTTATCTTTTTGAAGTTGAAGATATCAATGTCCTGATTTGGCTTCTTTGAAAGTGGATGGAAGAAGGAACTCATTGAAGACATTAATTAATTAAAATCTTCAGTAAAAGTTATTATCTATTTAAATGTATATTTATTGATTTATTTAGTTATTTATATATTTATTTATTTATATATTAATATCATATATATTTATATATATAATATATATATATATATATATTATATATAATATATATATATATATAACTATATATATATATTATATAATATAATATAGTATATATATATACTATTATCTAATATCTTATATATCTAATAACTATATATATATATATAAATAACTAATAAATATATTATATATATATATATTATATATATTACTATATAATAATTATATATATATAATATATATATAACTTATATTATTATATATATTATTTACTTAATATATATTTATATATAATATATTATATATCTATATACTAATAATATATATATATATAATATATATTATATACTAATATATAATATTATATTATATATATATATATATATATATATATAGTATTTATATATATATATTATATATATCGTATAATTATATATATATTTATATATAATTCAATATATATATATATATATCGATATATATATATAACTATATATATATATATTATATATACTTATATATATATAAATAATAATATATATATAGTAATATATTATAATATATATTTGTATGCACATAACTTTTATTTATTTTCTATTTAATTTTATTTTATTTATATTTTGGTATTTATTTTTATTTGCATAATAGATTTTGTTTATGTTTACGAATTATAATGCAGGCTCGTGGTTGTTCTATCAATATCACTTATAACTCTCTCTCTATTACTATATGTCTCTCATGATATTATATATATATATCTTTTATTATTCATCTTCTATTTACTTCTTTAATATCTCATTTCTGACCTCTATATACCCTACCATATTGATTTATCCATAGACTCTCTCTATTATTATTACAGGCACAAGTGCTACTATTTTCCTGTGATTGCCGTCGCTGTTTCCACTTCAACAGACATACCACATACAACACTAATATTTCAACTACTACTACTACTACTACTACTACTATTACCACTATTACTACTACTAATACTACTAATGCTATTACTACTACTTACTACTAACTACTCTACTACTGGACTACTTACTAATGTTACTCACTACTAACTACAACAAACAACAAACAACTTACAAACTACTACATACAACACACAAACTACTACTACCACTACTACTACTACTTCTACTACTACTACTACTACTACTACTACTAACTACTACAGATTCTTAAACTATGTCATTACTATCATGACTTTGAAAAAACTTTTTAAAGGAATTAATCTTATGTAAATTAAAAGCTTTATAACTAATTATAAAGAAGAAAAATGATGTTTTTTTTTTCTTTTTTTTCCTTTTTTTTAATTTGGAAAAAAGTAAAGTTGAAGAAACAAAGTTCAAAGATAAAAAGAATAATGTTAAAGCATGAAGAAGCGAAGTGTCATCTTCGGAATAAGGGAGAGAAGCAGAGGACCAAACATGGGGACACGAATTTTAATTTTTGATAGAGCAAAAGATGCTCAGAGAAAAAAAAAGAGAGAGAGAGGAGAGAGGAGAAGAAGAGAGAGAGAGAGAAAGAGAGAGAGAGAGAGAGAAGAGAGAGAGAGAGAGATAGTCAAGGAAAACATTCTGTGTAGTTTTAAAAGAAATGTTTTATATATATATAACTATATATCATATATATATCATATATATATATATATTATTATACTATTAATATCTCTCCATATATATAATATATATAATATATATATAATATATATTATACTATTCATATATTATATAGATTATATTATTATAATATAATATAACTATATACTAATTACTATATCTTCTATATATATATATATATATTACTATTATAACATTATACTATATATATATTATTATTAATTATATTAATTATATATATATATATATATAATATATACTTAATATATATATAATATAACTATATATAATATATAATATAACATATATATATATATATATATGTAATATATATATATATACATTATATATACATATAATACATATATACATATATATACTATATATATATATATACTATATATACTATAATATAATATATATATTATATATATAATATATATTACTATATATACTATATATCTGTGCATGTGTGTTGTAGGTGTGGGTAACCAGTGTTAAGAAATGGTTGTGTTTCTGGCGACACAATTAAATTTTAGAACAAGAAATGGGTTCCGTATAAATAAATTATTATTTAATTAGTCATCAGTATCAGGTAGCATCTTTTCAATTCATCTAAATATTAAAAAAATATATTAATAAAACATTTGGAAAAGCTTTTCAACAAGTCTTTACAAGAGGGACTAGTATTGTAAGATTTCAAACATGCTAATGTATCTTATTTTGAAAAGAGGAGATCGTAAGCTCCGTAACAATTATAATTCAATTACTTAACACCTTAATTAATTTTTTTTTTTTTTACAGAAAAAAACACCATCACTCACGGGAGAGCCCTAATCAAGGCAGGAGGTGTACTAATTTAACGTCCGAGGCAGACGGAGCCAAGCCCCAAGGAGAAGAAATAGCTCACATTCTCCCACCCGACCAGTTGCGAACCTGGGACCCTATCTTGGTTTGGCGAGTGCTCTAACACTGAGCTATCGGGCGCTTTTAAAAAAAAAAAATTAAAAAAAATTAAAAAAAAAAATTTTTCAAATCATAGTATATGATATATTATATTACAGATACTATTATTATCACCATTAATATTATTATTAAATTGTTAAACACTTTATTTCACTATTAATCCCCAGTAATTACTATATTTTAATATTAATATTATTATTATGATGCACTGCACTATGTTTTTAATAATAATATTGATATGCCTACACAATATTTCACTATATATTAATATTATTTACCACTATTCACTGTATTAAAAATTTAGATTAACATTATACTGTATTATTATTATCATTATCACCACAATCACTGTTATTACTATTAGTATGTTTGTTATATATATATATATTTCACTAAATATTAAAATTATTTACCACTATTCACCTTATGAAAAATTATCATTAACATTATTATTATTTATCATTATCACCACAATCCACTGTTATTACAGTTGTATGTGTAAAACAAAGTATTCCACCAACGATTCGCGGAAGATAATGTGTAGGAGGAGATCTTCCAGCCCCTTGCTACCAGTGGAAGAGAATTTGGAAAATTTAATATCCTAAACATGGCAAATTACTTAGTTAATTAATAAATAAACAATTACTTTAATTTCTATAGATGACAAATTTTTTTATAGTACTTCTCACAAATAGATTAGTTGTTCTGTACATCTTGAAGGGAAATAACAGATCACGTATAACACTTGCTTGATTTTTTATTATTATTTAGTGTTAAATGATGTAGATGACTACAAAAATTTTGATGTTGTTTATTTAGAATTTTGAAAAGCATTTGATACAGTCCCTCATCAAAGATTATTGGAAAAGCTTAGAGCTCGTGGTATTCGGGGGGAAAAAAACTTTTAAATTGGATTAGAACTTGACTGTCGTTACCAATGGTGATTGGTCAGGATGGGTGAATCTTATTAGAGGTATGCCCCTAGGATCAGTCCCGATCCCAATGCTGTTTATTATTATTATTATTATTATTATTATTATTATTATTATTATTATTATTATTATTATTATTATTATTATTATATTATTTATTATTATTATTATTTTATTATTATTATTTTATTATTATTATTATTATTATTATTATTATTATTATTATTATTATTATTATTATTATTATTATTATTATTATTATTATTATTATTATTATTATTATTATATATTATATATAATATAATATAATCACTATATATATATATTATATTATATATATATAATATATAATAATATAATAATGATATTATATATATATAACCCTATATATATTATATATCAGTGGCCCGTAGCTAGATATTTTTACATGGGTAGGCAAATAATATATATTACTATATATAATATATATATGTAATGATATATATATATATATATAATATATATATATAACTATATATATAAATATAATATATATATATTATACTATATATATATTATATATATAATATATATATATATATATATATAAGTATATAATATATTTATATATACTATTATATATATATATATATATATATATTATATAATATAATATTATATATATATATACTATATAATATATACTATATATATAGATATATTATATATATATATCATATATACATATAATATTATTATTATCTACCATATTATTAAGTTACCGTGAAAGAAAGTTTACCATATTAGACATGACATGATATGATAATATATATATATATATATATATATATATATATATATATATTATATATATAACTATTTATATATATTATATATTATAATATATTATATATATATATATAATGAAATTATATAGAAAATTAAAAAAGAAACCTATTTATGGCACGGAGAGTACGATCGACGAGTAGGAGGCTTGCCTCTCTTTAATACATTGACGGGATAGGATTTATTTC
The DNA here is from genome assembly GCA_015478945.1 of Trachelipus rathkii. Classification (NCBI taxonomy): domain Eukaryota; kingdom Metazoa; phylum Arthropoda; class Malacostraca; order Isopoda; family Trachelipodidae; genus Trachelipus; species Trachelipus rathkii. The sequence goes on along the minus strand of JABUQX010002574.1, from coordinate 41,902 downwards.
TATTCCAGCTACGCCGATGTTCTAATGCAAGTTAACCGTGGATAGGGAGGCAAAGCATAAATAGCTCATTTTGGTTTTATATCTATCTTTTAAGATTTTCGTACATTAATTTTTATGGTTCTTATTATAGTAGCATTTTTTTTATTTTTTATATTTTTATTTGTTTTTTTCTTATTTTAAATATTTTTTTATAAATAAGATAGGCAATGCCTAACCAGCCTATCCCTTAACTACGCCACTGTATATATAATATATATAATTATAATATATAATAAGATAGATATATATATATATATATATATATAATATATTTATATATATATATATATATATATATATAATATTATATATATATATTATAATTATAATAATATATATAATGTTAAAAGAATTTTTTCGAAATTCGTAAGCGAAGTGAATTTTGAAAATCATTATTTTTTAGAAAGATTTTCAAGTACTTCAAAGTGATTTGAATAAGATTGTGAACATGGCAAACAAAATTTAATACGATAACAGGAACAGCAAACATGATTACTTAACTGATTACTCAGTTGTCAAAGTTGTCAATGAGGAAATGGACCATAGGAGTATTAATTAATAATTAATAAATTAAAATTCGCAAAACAATGTGCGGAAGCAGTTAAAATAGTTAATAAAACTCTAGGTTTTATAGCCAGAAATTTTGAATATAAATCTAAAATATAATAGTTCCTCTTTATAAAAATGTTAGATAGAACTCGTCTAGGATACGCAGTACAGTTTTGGAATCCATACCTCAAAAAGTGCATAGACAAAATCGAAAGCATCAAAAGAAAGGCAGTAAAATGAATACCAAAATTGAATGGTTAGTCATACGACGACTACGTGAACTACTAATACATTATTTAGAGAAAAAGATTGAGATGGAAATTAGTATAAGTTTTGAAGATGCTACTAAATAAGTTTGACAACTGTGATTGCAGGCAATTCTTTAGATTAGCTTTTAATGAAGCAACAAGTAACAATTGACATAGGTATCTCATAAACAATTTCAAACCAACAGAGCAAAGAAATTATTGTCGTACGAGGTAATTAACAAGTCTATCTTACGAAATAGCTAAAAGCGACGATATCGAATCATTCAAGAAAATAACTAGATATACATCTTAAGGAAATTTGGACTTTGAATTGGAGTTAGTGAACTAGAATTAATAGCCTAGAATTAGTGAACAGCGTTTATGCTAGTAATTTAAGGAAAATTTAACTAAACATATCCTATCAAAAAATTGGGCGTTGAACATACAACACCATTAACGTTTACTGCTTAGAGCTGAATCCGTTCTAAGAAAGTAAAGTGATCTATCACATAAATATATATAAAATAACTCCCAAATATCATCAATTTCTAAACTTTAAACATTTTCGAAATATAAGCTTAGCTTAAACAGATATGTTTTAAGACAGTCAACCCACTTAATAAGTCAAATAATACACCACAACAAACACTTATTATTATTATTATTATTATTATAATTATTATTATTATTATTATTATTATTATTATTATTATTAATTAATGATGATTATTATTCATTATATATATATTAATTATTATTATTATTATTATATTATCAATTATTACTTATTATTATTATTATTATTATATTAATATTAATTATTATTTTATTATTATTATTATTATTATTATTATTATTATTATTATTATTATTATTATTATTAATTATTATTATATTATATTATTATTATTATTATTATTATTATTATTATTATTATTATTATTATTATTATTATTATTATTATTATTATTATTATTATTATTATTATTATTATTATTATTAATATTAATTATATTATTTTATTATAGATTATATTATTATTATATTATTAATTACTATTCTTATT
>JABUQX010002574.1:20000-35000 GCA_015478945.1 Trachelipus rathkii | reverse complement strand
TGGAGAGCGCTTCGGGGTGACAGGCAAGGGAGGAGATTTTGGTTGAGCCTCCAGTTCGAAGGTCGTTTGAAGCTTTCGCTCTGACTTGGTCCAGATCGCTGATGGAAGGACCAATCACAGTGCTTCGTATGAGAAAGCGTTGGTTTTTGGTATTGCTTTTAAAGGAAACGATTGTCCTAAATAGAGAGAGTTTTCGGCCCTTCTGAGGTGCATTCTTGTTTCTTTTTGCTGGATATTTCACTATTTAATATTTTTTCTGATTATCAATTAACATTAAGAGAAAGATTGGACTACGAGATAAGGGTATTAAAAAGAAAAAGAAGATGAGTCTTAATATTATCATGGCGAACATAATCTGTAAATTATCACCATTTTATAAAATTTTACGAGGAGCTCTTCGCTAACTAATACAGTTTTACGAATTGCACTCTCTTATCCTTAGACCATTCATGCGCGGTCGCTAGCTTATAGGATAACATTTAGGTATAGTCACTATAGCAAGATTTCGTCTATAACAACCGATAAGCATTTGATGCAAATCCCTACTCCTATTTTTAATCATCTTGGAGACATATCGAACATAAAAGACCATTTTATAAATTTTAAAATATCTTTATATGTAATTAACTTCTTGACAATGCCATGAAAAAGTTTATTATTCCTCCTATTACCAAAAGTTAAGTTACTATTTTTAAGAAACATTAGCTAGGCCATCAACTTCCGTTTTCTATTCGTTCTTGGGTTGCTACCCAACGGAGTCTCTTTCCCGAACTTTTCATAAATTGGAAAAGGCCATTTAAAATATGGAATACATATTTCTTCATTTAAACATTACCGCTCACCGAAGAAAAATTTTAATTTTTTAATAAGATGTTATGTTAATTATGAAATAGTTATTTTTGGATGACTAATTATTGATGGAAAAGATGATATTTAATTCTTTCTAGTGTTACTAAGAAAAAGAAGATTTTTCAGAAATTCTTGGAAACGTGGGTAAAATCGGCTGCTCCTTATTCTATGAATCAGAGCATTCCTCTACCCTTTGCTCCATAAATTCCCTCTCTCTCTCTTTTTTTTTTTTTTTTTTTTTTTTTTTTTTTTTTTTTGAAAATTAATCTTATTTGCTCTACTTACATCACCAGCGTACGATATTTACGGTTTAACCTCTTTCTAAACTCATTCCGCCATTGCCAACTCGTCAGCTGGGATAGCGGAACAACCTATTCAAAAGTTTGCCGCGCGATCTCGCCAGAATGTACAGTCTATCTCTTTAAGAAAATTTTGTTTGATATATTTATCATTTTTATTAATAAGTAAACAAAATTTTGTGCATGAATTTTAATGGAATATTTATACTAAAATATGAAGTAACCTCATTTTAAATTTATTATTTATTTATTTTGATCTTTACTAAAGAATAATTGTGGCAGTATGCATATTTATTTGTATATAGCGCTAGATGGCAACTCAAAGGACGGAATTATTTTCTGCTGTTTTGAAATTTTTGGGACTATTTGAAAAAATCTTTTCATGACTATCCTATAGTAATCATAATATATATATATAATAAATGATTAATTGACATAGCAACAATAGATATAGAAATATAAGATAAAACACCTCACCAATTTTGGAAACTTTTTTAATTAATAATTTGCCGATTTTGCCTTTTTCGGTAGTGTGATATTTTTATCACATTGGAATATTTTTTAAAATCTTTTGTTACATATCGACAATTTTAGTTGTTAATTTCTAACTCAGAGGCGCATGCCTATGCCATTACATAGATATTACGCTATCTTTTCAACAGTATCACAATTTTTTTCACTTTCATTGTCCATTTTCCAATGTCTGTATATTAACCCACTTATCGTCTTTATTTTTTATTATTTTTATTTTTATTTTTCTAATTATTAATATTATTACTTATTTATTATTCATTCATTATTACAATAGTAATTACACTATATTCATTAATTATTAATTATTATTTATTATATTATTTATTATTATTATTATATTATTATTATTGATATTATTCATTTTATTGTATTATTATTATTATTATCTAATAATTATTCCTTATAGTAAGTTAGTAGTCAGTAAGTGGTTTTTGTAAAAAAGTAGGTAATAATTTCTATAACTACTATTTTTGATTTCTGATTTAAATTGTTTTAATTTATTTACCTTAGACTATATTTATTATGCACTAAGAGGTTCTGCGCAATAATCGTTGAATTTTGAAATAGTATATTTTCCACTGCTTGGATTGGGGGTCAAGGGGGTTGGAGATTCTTGGGTGAGAGGTCGCTTTGTTTCTCTTGTACAGCGTAGCCTAAATTTTTCGAGTGTTGGCGGGATTGTTGTGGTGCCAGAATGCTCGTTCATTTGTTTTCTTTTATTTTCTAATATTTGATTTCGATAGCAAGGCGTTGGCCATGTACGCAAGTGTGTGTATACTTACACAGGATGTGATTTTGTGGAGATGTTCGTATACCGCTGGAGGTAGACTTTTTAGAAAAAATTCTTTCACTAATGTTGGTTCTCTATTGATGAGATTTTGCGCGGTTTCTTCACCAATGGTCTCCCTTAGACGAGAGAGGAATTGACTTGGGAGTTCGTTGGCACGCAATTTTACTTGGATGACGTCACGTATGTTTTGTTCTTTTGATATTGAATAGGTTCTTTTGATTGTCTTCAATAATTCTTTTATAGGTGTTATTTTTGATTGGCGTTTTGATAGTAGCTAATAAATGAATTGGGAGCAATGGTGCTATTAATCTTAATTTTTCTTGGTCACTTTTTATTTTATAAAGCTTAAAAAGATTGTTTACCGCTTTCAGCCAAATTTGAACGTCATTTTCGGTGAAGTCTGGGAGTTTGATGGGACACACAAATTTCACTTCTCCGTACCTGTTGAGTTGGTACGTAGTCTGTCTGTTACTGGAGAGGTGTGTTGCCTCAAATGGGGAAGATTCTAGATGGTCTCCGGTTTCTCCAAGAAGTGTGAGCGGGAGTTTGGGGGGTCTTGGAGAACTTTCCCTCCTATTTTTAATTCAATTTGGCGTTAGCCTTCGCTTTTGGTTCGAAAACTCAATTTTTTGTTTGGATCATGTTTCGTGTAGCTTTGAGTCACTCTTAGGACGATTTCGTTTAGGGCCTAATTTTCGAAGAGCTGAATTTGAATTTTCACTTTCGAAGTAATAACGACTTTCTTTTTTTATTTTAAATGAGATTAATAAGATACTTTTCTTCACGTTATTAATTTTGACTCCAATAATTTATTTACTTTATCCAACTATCACTATTTTAGGCACTGAACTGACGAGAAAGTAACGGAAATTTTTTTTTTTTTTTTTTTTTTTTTTTAATTTTTTTTTTTTTTTTTTTTTTTTCTTTTCTTTTATTTTCACGATTAGGGGGCTCTAATTGTCACTCCAGGGGACGCACCAAGATGTCTAGGTGAAAATCACTCAGCTATACCTAAAAAGGGGGGCGGTTAATTAAGAAGTACTTTCCTACGTAGAGCTTTATTCTTGACAATAGTGAATACGGACAATGACAGATATGGATTTGATCAAAATTAAGTAAATGAGGTAATTCTATGCACCAAATGTCGTTAGAAATAATGATAACACACATATAAACTAACAAATAAAAGTGGCAAGAATTCCTAATCTAAATGACCTGTTATCAGGAGGTCGGACTTGATACCTCCTCATCGTAGGAGCTATATCAAAAGACTGATCATGAGTTAGCTTGGCATTGTCCCTTGTGGGCACTTGCCGCCAAGCTTCGCTCTTTGTTTGGCGTCTCTTTCTTGGGGAAGAAAGAGGCGCGAAAATACTTTAGTTTTAAATAATAGATACGGTATACAAGTATGGAGGCTTCACCAGAGATTTGATGGTGTATGCCATGAGACGGCACAATTAGTCTCTTACAGCCTGCATACCTTCTAAATGACAAAGCGATGCTTTTGGATCTTACAATGCATTCCCTATCAATTTCACACCTCATAATAGATATATAATAAACTAATATATAATATATCAATATAATATATATATAATATATATATAATTATATATGATTATATATATATTATATATTATATATTATATATAGTATAACTACTATAATATATATAGCGCTAGAAAAATGAATTGCATAATATCGAATAAAAATACTAGTAAAAAAAATTTTTGATCGACAAAGGTTCATGAAATTCATTATAGTCTTCTCTCTCATCTCTCTCTCTCTTCTCTCTCTATATAATATAATATATATATATATATATATATCTATAATCACTAAACATATATATATATTATTAATATATATATATATTATATATTAATATATATATAAATATATATATATAATATAATAATATACTTAATATATATATATATGAGAAGAGAGAGAAAGAGGAGAGAGAGAGGAGAGAGAGAGAGAAAGGAGGGAGTAGTGTAAAGGGAGACAAGGGACCAGTTTTTCCTAGTACTAGATCACGAGCGCTATACCTCAGTTCGGTTCAACTTATTATCACACTCTCATTCGCCATCCTGCCTAGGCCTAGTCCTCCATATGCACCCGTATTCTTCAATGTGAGTATATATACTCATGCCCTATCAATTCAATACAACTACTCCTATATATATATTACTACTATATAGATATATTATATATACTAATAGCTAACGCCGTGAGTGGTGAGTGGTTATATATCTATATATATATAGATATTATATTATATTATACTATATATATATATATAATAGTATATAAATATATATATAATAGTTATATATATATATAGTAGAGAGGTATACATATATAAATATATCATATATATATATATATTATATATAATATTATATATATATATATATATATATATATATAATTAGTGGTAGCGCAGATCCTCCGCCACTTTTGGGTAGAGGTAGGGTAAAAGTGTAGGAGAGAGGAGGGTAGGAGAAATTCTGAGATAGGGAAAATGACCTTGTTCCGTCTCGATGGGAGGTCCAAAATTAATTTTTACCATTGGAATGGATAAGTAATTAGCTTTGAAATTTCGGTTTCATCCGCATACTCGGTTGTATCTGCACCGTGGGATGCCACATCCATATATTCTGTTGTATTCGCACCATGGGATGAAACATCCGCATCCACACCTCACCGCATACGCACCTGCAGTGGCATTCTCAATATTTGATTTTATTATCGAGTAAGGTATGGGTTCTAAGGTAAGCAATGATAACAAATTCAAATTTTTTTTATTTACAAAGCGGTATTTTTATTATTTTCAATTTTATATTATTATTATTATTATTATTATTATTATTATTATTATTATTATTATTATTATTATTATTATTATTATTATTATTATTATTATTATTATTATTATTATATTATTATTAATTATTATTATTATTATTTATTATTATTAATTATTATTATTAGTTATTATTATTATTATTATGTATTATTATTATTATATATTATTATTTATTATTATTATTATTGTATATGATATTCATCGTATATTATAAATATTATTAACTGTTGTTAAATAAATTAAAATATCGATATTATTATTATTATTTTATTATTATTATTCAATTATCATTATATTTATTATTATTATTATTATTTTTATTATTATATATTAGTTATTATTATTATATCAAATCTTATTAATTATTATTATTTTTTTTATTAATTATATTATTTATTATTATTATCATTATTATTATTATTATTATTATTATTTAATTATATTATTTATTATTATTATTATTATTATTATTATTATTATTATATTATTATTTTTATTATTATATATTATTATTATTATTATTATTGTTGTTGTTGTTGTTGTTGTTGTAAACTAAATTAAAAATTATATTTTTCTCCATTATTATTATTATTTTTATTATATATACATATTATTCATTATTATCCATGCATTATTATTTATTATTATTTTTATTATTATTATTATTATTATTATTATTATTATATTATTAATTATTATTATTATTAATTATTATTATTATTTTATTATATTTTGTTATTATTATTATTATATTATAATATTATTATTAATTATTATTATTATAATTATCTATTATTATTATTATTATTATCATAAGTTAATACATTGTTTTTAACTATTATTGTTTTAATATTTGGATAGTATTAATATGAACATACTGATGGTTATAGTCTTAATAACAACTTTCGTAAAAAAAGTATTATATTTATACATTATATTATTCGTTATATTGCTTTTAACTAAGCCATGATTTATTAATATTTTCCATATTTTTAACTTCAAACTTTAGATTATTTAGAACATTAGTATATATATTTATTATTATTATTATATATTTCATTTTATTATTATTATTATTCCTATTATTATCAATTATTAATTATTACTTATTATTAATTTGTATTTCTGGGAACTCTAATTATCCAATAAAAGACCCTAAAGTGTTATAATTATATTATTATTATTATTATTATTCATTATTTATTATTATTATTATTATTATTCTTATTAGTATTATTATTATTATTTTATTATTATTTTTATCATTCACGTTTATTATTATTATTATTATTATTATTATTATATATCTATTATTATGATATTATTATTATCATATAATTCATTAATATATTCTCTAATTACTATTGATTCGACTATTATGTTCGAATCTTCGATTATCTATTATTATTATTATTATTATTATATATTATTATTATTATTCTACTTCAATTTATTATTATTAATTACTAATTATTATTCATTATTATTATTGATTCATTCATTTATATATTATTAAATCTTTATCATTACTCATTTTCATTCTACCGCCACTTTACAATATAAATAAACATTAGTCGTAGTAGCAAATAATTAATATATATATATATATATTATATATATATATAATATATAATATATATAATATATAATATATTTATATATAGTATAATATATATATATATATATATATATATAATATATATATACAGTATATATATTATATAATATAATATATATATATATATATATATATATATATATATATTATAATATAAATATACTATATATATATATATAAATAGTATATATTATATATATATATATATATATATATTATATATATATAATAATAATATATATACAGTCCCTTCATACTTGAGGGGGAAATAATTTTCGGTCAGCATTCATACTTAGAACACATATAGCTAGTGGTGACACCGCAGCGGTGCTGCGGATTCATACCGCTACTCCCATACAAAGGAAGAGCTGATCCTTTTAGCTTGGATATGGCGTCAGTTACGTGAAAAATGAATAGCCGACATTTATCATCGATGCAATTGGAGTCAGAGATTATTCATACTGAGCATCACAATGCCGACTCGGCACCGGTGTTGAAGTCGAATCTTAAAATCTGTGTACAAACGTATAATAGCATGAGTAAGGTGTCTTATCCTAGGTTAACGAACCCATAGAACTAGATTTTAGGGGTTTCAGAACCCTTAAGGATGATTAAGGATCCTCGTTAAGGTGTTAGCTACGAAAAAAGTAGACATATGAAAAGCGTAAGAGAAGAAGATAGGAAAAGGTTGAAAAAGGAATAAGCACAAAATAGAGATGAAGAAGATATATGACACGGTGCACTGTACCTGAACCTTTGCCGGTGTATGAGGTATATTCTGGTTACAGACGTATAATAGACCGAGTTAGGTATCTTTTCCTATTTTTACGAACCCCTAGAACTTGATTTGTGAGGTTTCAGAAATTTAGGAGATGTCTAAGGACCCCCTTAAGGAGTTTCAGACAAAAAAAAGAAGAAATAAAAGAGAAACATATGGAATGGATAAGAGAAGAAGACGGAAAATGGATAAAAAAGGAAAAAAAACAGGTCAGAGATGGAGAACTGCACAGTTGTCGGAGACCTTGGTTATTACACTCCCTTAGGTGAGAGGGTGACCCTCTCTCCCCTGAAATAAAGCGCAAACAACATAAAAATTAACCAAAATGACAAAATATTTTAAAATAACAATATGCTGACGTCATTCTCTGGCTCTCATTGGCCATGAGTAGCGTCAAAGAAAAACAGCTCAATGACTGGTAAACCTTGAGCTTGCTGAGACTACGTAATGTTTAGGTGTGACGTAGATAACATATTTACCGGTTCAGTATTTTAGTTACGGTCTGACAGTCAAAGTGTGCATACTCGTTATTGGTGTTTTGAAATCTAGATGCGAATATTAATAATAATAATAATAATAATAATAATAATAATAATAATAATAATAATAATAATAATAATAATAATAATAATAATAATAATAATAATAATAATAATAATAATAATAATAATAATAATATGTTTGTGTACATGATAATAAAAATTATATTTTATTTGGTTATGCATAATAATGATTGATAGTGCTATGTTAACAGCTGATGGTAAATTAAAACTTTGAATGTTAGTTACTTAACGTTGATAAGCAGAGAACTTTGTTAATGAAAGCAGATCATTCGTAGGTAAAGTATGTAATGTATGTTATGGCACGCCAGATTTTTAGGTAATGTATGTTAGCTTTAATGATGTGAAAATTTTGTCATACAATCATTTATTCATTATCAATATGATAGATAGGTTAGGTTAGGTTATGATAAATTTTTGTTAGGTTGTGTTAAATATTACAATGTTAAATTAACATTGATGTGATATAGATATTATAGAAATGTAGGGTTAGGTTGAGATTTGCTTGGCAATGTTAGCTACTTTACTGTTGTTAAGCTGTTAACTTTGTTAATGATAGCATTGTATTCGTACGCTAGTTATATTAGGTATGTTATATTCTTCTTAGTTTAGGTGATATTATGCTAGCTTTACTGATGTTAAAACTTTATGTTAGTAATTATTCGTTGGTCAATATGACAGTTAGGTTAGGTTAGTTGTTTTTGTTGATATCTGTTGATAAGCTAAAAATTTTGTTGTGTTAGCATTTTATTCGTAGTTCAATATCTTAGTTAGGTTATGATGGGATAAATATTTGTGTTAAATTTTGCTCCATCTTACCATGATAATGTCAAATTACCATTGATATGTTATAGATATGCTATAAAAGTATGGGGGTAGGTTACATTTTGTGATGTAATGTTAGTTACTTTACCGATAGTAATCGGTGTACTTTGTTAATGTTGGCAGTTTATTCGTACGTAAAGTATGTCAGGTATGTTATGAAACTATATGTTCTTAGTTCATGTAATATTATTTAGCCTTATTGATGTTAAAACTTTATGCTAGCATTTATTCGTTGATCAGTATGACAGATAGATTAGGGTATGGTAAATTTTTGTTAGGTCTTGTTAAGTATTACTGTGTTAATGTTATAAACATAAAAAAAATAAGGATTTAGTAAAAAACACTAAACATCAATCAGTTCCAATACAATTTTTGATACCCCATCGAATCACATACCAAAAGAACATTATATTTCAATAGTTTGTGTATACCTATTAAGCAAACAAAAGAACAATTCTATCATTTACCTATTCTAAATAATACCCTAATAAACCCATAACAGAAAACTTCATTATTCAATAATAGTGTGCATCACATATACCAAAAATACATAGCCATACAATATGACGTGAAAGCAACAGCAACCAGCAACACAATAGAAGCCGGGATAGGAACAGGGCTTATGTATATTGCAAGCCTGACTCTTTAGGTTACAAATACAAAAAACAAAGCGTACATAAATATTTTAACCAAAAATAAATCCTTATAGACCCAAACACAATTTCAAAGTAAAAAAAAAAAAAATTAAAAATTCAAGTAAGGTCCAAAACTTTAAAATAAATCCAATTTTAAATTTAAAAAAGATTTAAATAAAAATTTAAAAAATAAATAAATTTAAATATTTAAAAAATAAGAAGAATAAAACAATAACATTGTAAATAATTTATTTAATAATAAAAATTATTAAAAAAGTATGTTAATGCTAAAAATAAAAAAGTAAAATAATAAAAATTTAACAAGCAAAATAAAAGAAAAATAAAAAAAAAAAATAAAAAAAAAAAAAAACAAAAAAAAAAAAAAAATATTTAAAAAAAATTATAGAAAAATAAAACAAAACTTATAAAAATAATAAAAACTTAACAATCAAAATAAATAAATAAATAGATAAAACTTTTAAACAAATTATAAATGTAAAAAAGAATAATAAAAACTTAGAAGAAAATATAAAAGAGAAAGAAATGTTAATATTAAATATGTGAAAAAACATAAAAGTTTTACCATCAAACTAAAAACATATTAAAATATAAATGTTTCTCCAACAAAGCGTTTAGAAAAACGAGACACAGATGCATGACGTTTTAGAAATACCCGTCATGTCCACTGAAAGGATGCATTAGGTTTAGATAGATAAGGTATTAAGAAAAATAGTTATCAGAGAATAAATAAAGTGTCTCTATAATTAATGTGTGTGTGCCCGTGTGTGTGTGTCTGTATGTGTGTATGTGTGTGTGTAGCATTTAATCGTGGTTCTCTATGTCAGGCAGGTTAGGTCAGTATGTTAGGCAGGTTAGGTTATGATAAATTTTTGTTAGATTTTTTTAATATTACTATGTTATATTACTTAGTTGTGCAGGGAACTTTGTTAATCGTTAGCAGTTTTTCATACTTTGGGCATGTTAGGTTTGTTATGATACATTATGTTCTTAGTTCAGGTAATGTTATGTTGGCTTCGTTAATAAGTTAAAACTTTGGTTATGTTTTTAGTTGTTAATGATAATGACAAGTTTAAGATTTTAAGGTGTCTTTGCAAATATATGCTTAAGTGAAACCCTGATTACATGTTTGTTTGTTCGCTGCTAATAAATAAAAATTTTGTTAAGTTAGCATTTACTCGTTGTTGAGTACGGTAGCTAGGTTAGAATATGATAAATGTTTATTATGCTTTGTTAAATACTTAAAATGCCAATGTTAAATTAACAATGATAAGTTATAGATGTGAATGAAAGTAGAGTTAGATTAAGTTTTGCTTGGTAATGTTAGCTTGTGTACCATTGATAAGCAGGAAACTTTGTTGATGTTAAGGATTTATTCAAACGTAAGGTATGTTAGGCTTGTTACGATACATTAAATCACATATTTTTAATATACATTTTTCATTTTACTGCGATATATTTACATAAAGAACTTATTTTTTATGTTATGTTCTGTTATACAAAAAATGAAGCTTAAATATGACGTGAAGCAATAGATAGCTTGATCAAGGATGAAACTGAGGGGTAGGGTAGGTAGTTTGTTCTACTGCTTTACTGCTTTACTACATTAGGGTCAATAAACTTTTTCATTTTAAGCTATGATATTTTCTATAAAAATAAACGTATTTTTATGTTATGTTTATATAAAATGATACCAAAATATGACTTAAAGCAATAAATTAGTAGATCATGGGGAGATGGAGGGGTGGGGTGGATGGTTTACGATACTGCTTTACTGCTTTATGGTCGATAAACATTTCCATTTACTATAATATTTTGGTTCATGTGTCAAAATCCTTACGTTTTTCTGCGACTCATAAAATTTTAGGTTAAAATTTTACAATTTAGTTTAAATTTTCAAAATGTATGGTAAAAAAAATTAATTAGACTAATGTTAATATATTTTATGATAGGGAAGTCTTATAATTTTAATATAACATTCCTTTTTGTAACCCAAAAGGTTGATATATATATATATATATATATATAATATATATATATATATTTATATATATATTACTAATATATATATAGTATATATATATATATATAATATATATATATATATATATATAATAATATAATATAATAATATATATTAATATATATATAATATATATATATTATATATTATATAATATATATATATATATATATATATATATATATATATATATATATATATATATATATATATATATATATATATATATATATATATATATACTATATATTTTTTTATATAATTATATATTTTTCTTTATAGACCAGAATATTATTATATATATATATATATATATATATATATATATATATATATATTATATATATATATTATATATATAATATATATATATATATAATATATTTGATAGATGTTAAATATTTCCATATTAATTCGAGATTATATAAGATGTATATAAAGAAAGAACATTTTTTGGGAGATAAAGAAATTAAATTCATTTTCTGAAGTAACCACCGGCATGTTGCGAGTGAGGCAATATACAATTATATATATACAATATATTGCGATTAATATGCAATATTTAACATCTACAATATAAAGAACGAGGATTTCATTTAGGGGGGGCAAAGGTTGAGTGATATATAGTATATATATAATATATATATATATATATATATATATATAGTATATTAATATATATATATATATATATATATATATATATATATATATATATATATATATATATATATATATATATATATATATATATATATATATATATATATAAAAAAAAATTCAATATATATATATATATATATATATATATATATATATATATATATATATATATATATATATATATATATATATATATATATATATATATATATATATATATATACTAATATATATATATATATATAGTATATATATATATATTTATGGCAGCTTTATCAGCCGCCAAATGAAATATTGGCATACTGAGAGTTCCAACGGAGAACTCTGTCTTAAGAAGCTAGCTGAATAAAAAGCACACAGCTAATTGACTTCAAGAAAATATGAAAACGAAAACATTAAAACTATAAAAAAAATGTATGCTTATAAAACATTAGTAATTACTCATTTAGTATCTATCGATTGATGTATCTTTTTTTTCAGTTTTTCTACTAATAAACCCTTAAAAACGTCGTCTGGCAAACATCTAAGGTTCATTTTTTTATTTCGCCAAGATTTAGGGGGGGGGCAAGTGCCCCCCCCTGCACCCCCTGCCTACGCCCATGTATATATATATATATATATATATATATATATATACATATATACCACCTGGTGATGTCGCCTTGAAGGGAGCTCGGTTGCTTTATAACTGTTCTTGAACCCAACTTTTTTGGGTTGGGGGATGGCTCAGTCGTATAGCACCGGGTATATTGTCCTCACTCGCAACATGCGGTGGTTCAATCCCAGAGAAGGCAGTTAATTCTTTACCTTCCCATAAAATGTTTTTTCTTTATTTACATATATATATATATATATATATATATATATATATATATATATATATATATATATATATATATATATATATATATATATTATATATATAAGTATGTCAAATCAAGCATGTTGGAATTAATAAGAATCGCACAAGCACGAAAATGAAAAAAATAATTAAAAAAAGAATAAAAAAAAAGAACTTTAAATCATTGTCAATCTATTGCAATGTAGCCTAACCAAACATAATCTAACCGGCTTAAATGAGATTTTGTTTCATTTTCAGAATTATTTTATTTTGTAGATAAATTAACTTTTCATTAGATATTTATTGAGTTTAATAAAAACTAATGGAATTCCATAGGGTGGATCGTGGATGCACGGCAGGCTGGCGTGTATGCACGGCAGACCGCTCGCTCCAAATGCGCTCTGAGCACGAGCGGTGCCGTGTAACAACTTACTCGTACTGCGAGTAAGTTGTATATGAATATAATATAAATATAATTAAAAATAATAATAATAATAATAATAATAATAAAATAATAACAATCACGATTAATAATAATAATAATAATAATAATAATAATAATAATAATAATAATAATAATAATAATAATAATAATAATAATAATAATAATAATAATAATAAAAACATAAATAAAATTAAAAAAAAAAAAATAAAAATAGAATGAAAATAAAAATAATAATAATAATAATAATAATAATAATAATAATAATAATAATAATAATAATAATAATAATAATAATAATAATAATAATAATAATTAATAATAATAATAATAATAATAATAATTAATAATAATGATTGAATTATAATAATAATAATAAATAATAGTAATTAGTAATAATAAGTAATAATAATAATAATAATAAGTAATAATAATAATAATAATAATAATTAATTAATAATAATAATAATAATAATAATAATAATAATAATAATAATAATAATAATAATAATAATAATAATAACATAAATAAATTAAAAATAAAATAAAATAAAAAATAAATGAAAAATAAGAAAAAAAAAATAATAATAATAATAATAATAATAATAATAATAATAATAATAATAATAATAATAATAATAATAATAATAATAATAATAATAATAATAATAATAATAATAATAATAATAATAATAATAATAATAATAATAATAATAATAATAAAATTTAAACTAATAAAAATTCCTCTATACAAACCAAACAGTTGAATTCTCCAAAACTGTTTACCTAAGTATCGATACCTTACTCGATAAGGAAATCACATAATGAGGATGCGACCGCAGGTGCGGAAGGAGGTGCCGTGTGGATGCGGATGTGATAGCCCATTGGCGGATGCAACCGAGGCTGCTGATGAAACCGAACTTCCAAAGCTAATTAAGTATCCATTCAAACGGCAAACATAAATCATGGACCTTCCATCGGGACGGAACATGTCAGTTTTCCCTTTCTCAAAATTTAATCTACCCCCCAACTCCACCACACTTTACCTTGGCCACGAGGATATCGTAAGATGACAGCTGGAAAGAATATTTGAGATAATGATACACAGGAAAACAATGATGATGACAGGGAAAAAAAGTTTAGAAATCAAAATTTGTGCCAAACTCAATTGAAATCTTCTTCTTTTTCTTCTTCTTCTTCTTCTTCTTCTTCTTCTTCTTCTTCTTCTTCTTCTTCTTCTTCTTAAATGAATG
>JABUQX010002574.1:12500-15000 GCA_015478945.1 Trachelipus rathkii | reverse complement strand
TATTATATTTTTTTATAATATATTTTTTTATTATTTTTATTAATATATTATATCTGATTATAGTATCTCCCTTATTATATTATATATAATAATTATATAATATAGATAATAAATATATATAAATATACTAATATTATATTATACTTAATATATCTATATATATTATACGATAATATTATATATATATATATAATTATATATATATATAATACTTTATATATATAGTACAATATAACCCCGGGTTATGTTTATCTATTATATTAGTATATAATTTGAAATGAAAATAATATTTCAAAAATAATTATTACTATAGATAATGTTTTATAATTATATAGATATATCCATGACTCATATTATCAAAATATTCCTATATATATATTATATAGTATAGATCTTCCTTATTGTTATCATGTTCCTTGCTCTTACTTGCCATATCGATTATCCCAATGTCTATTGTCTCTCACTCGCTGATCCTCTGCTCTGTCTGGCCTCCTATCAATAGCAAACTTCAGCCCAGACGTTCAACTCTTCATGGTACTATCGACCTTCCGCGTTGATTTAATTCATTTCTCATATTCGTCCTCTGATCATAGATCACTCTCCTCTGTGTCAGTCTTATCGCTTCACCGTTCTGTTCCAGACCTCACAGTCTGGCGTAGTATTGTTTATTCTTTTTTGCTATATATATATATATATAATACGATTTAGTTAGCTATATCTTTATATCATAATATATACATTATACTCTTATTTTATATCATTAATATATATAATATTCAATACTTATATATATATATATGGTGTGTGTGTGTGTTGGTGTGTAAGTGTGAGGTCACACTTGACCTGTTGTGTGTGTGTTGTGTGATGTGTGGGGTGTGTGTGAGTGTGTTTCTGATACGTGCATGTATATTTGTGTGCTAGTGGTTGTGTTCCTTGTGTGTGTGTGTCAGAGCTTCCTGCAATTTGCTCAAGTATTTTTTTAGCAAGTTTGCCCATGCAAATTTAAATCAAAGTTATTAAAATTGAAGTAAATATAAAAGCTTTTTCAAAGTTTTCCAGGCAATTTAAATCAAAGCATATCAAACTTGCAGCCAAGTGTACATGCGTCCTAGATATATATATATATATAATAAATATATATATAAGAATATATATACTTATATAAATATATAGATATTATATATATATATATATATATATTATATAATATAGATAATATATATATATATATAGCGATAAAATATATATTATACTATATATATATTCATGGTTATATATATATATATATATATATATATATATTGATATATGATAATATAATATATAATATTATAATATATATTATATATATTATAAATTTATATATATATATAGTATAATGTTATATATATTATATATATATACTTATATTCATTATATATAATGTTATATATGGACATTTATAAGCTGTTGACTCCGTTAAAATATATTAGGTTAGGTTAATTTAGGTTGTTTGGTTAGGTTAGGTGAGGTTTAGGTTATGTTAGCTTTAGGTTAGGTTAAGATTAGGTATAAGTTATGCCAAAAATTTAATGTATTACCCTAAAAATTATTAAAATAAACGATTACATTAATGTATTGATTTTTACGCTCCTGGAGTCAAACATAGTCTTGGTTATTAAATAGCCATATATTATATATATAATTCTTATACTACTTATATATATATATATTATATATTATATCTATTAGATATATATATAGTATATATATTTATATATATATTAATATTTATACTATATATAAAGATCTATTATGGCATATTATTTTGTAGAATACTGTACTGGTGACTACGATGTTTACCATTAACTTAGACTCTAACCCTTAACCTAAGCGCCTTAAACCTAACCAAAACCTAACATAGCCTAACCTGAAACCTAATTTAACCTACCTATGACCTTAGAACCTAAATAATTTTCATTATTTATACAGTTTGTATCAGTAAAACTTACCCGAGGTTATGAAACTTACGGATTCTAGGTTTGATGAGGTTATTGAAAAGATACCTCACTTAGTATACAGACGAGTAATCGACAAAATTATGCCATATTATATATATATACTATATATAAATAAATGTATATATAACTATATATATTACTGATTATTATATAATATAATTATATAATATATATATATATATATATATATATATATATATATATATATAATAATCCCAAACCCAAATTACACGGTAGTTGAAATTGCAATCATGGTTGAAATTGTAAAAATAGATGAAGGAAGTGTTTTCCAGACTTTACCAATAGAGTAATGAAAGATTGAGCATAGCAGTTAAATTTGGGGTGAGAGAGTTGGAAAGAGGAAGGATGAGACTATGTGGGAAGAAGAGTTGGAAGAGCTTCCCTTAAAAGGGATGATACTCGACTACAGGGTCAGAAGATTAGTGTTCATTGTAATAGTGATAATGATAGTGATGGTGATGGTGATGGTGATGGTGATG
>JABUQX010002574.1:2500-7500 GCA_015478945.1 Trachelipus rathkii | reverse complement strand
AAACTCATATATCAAAAACTACAATTAAGATACAGACGAAAAGAAATTATCATTGCTGGAATGATGGTCAAATTTTAGTCGGAAATATTGTACAAAAAAAAAAAAAAAAACTACAATAGCTACAGCGAAAAGGAATACATTTTTGGAATCCTGGTAAAATTTTAGATAGGAAAATGTAAAAAAAATAAAAAAATAAAAAAAAATTATTGTTAATAATTATAGTAATATGATTAGAGAGCCTATTTAGAGACCTTTTTATTGGTTACTCGTTAAAATAAATTAGACTTCTGATTAATTTTGCCTTTTTTTTTTTACTAAAGAATACCCCAAGGGTATACCGCAACAATGGCAGGAGTCGGGGTCTCTCGGCCTTCCGGGGAACTACGGGGTAGGACTAATTCCCCCCCTCCGGGGGGAATTAGTCCTACCCCGTTGTGTTATACAAATAAATTTATTTTTTATTCTATGTGTTATTCAAATATATGCTCAAATATGACGTGAAGCAGCAAAGCAATAGGGGTAGGCGAGGGTTATGTTGTTTGCGCTACTGCTTTAGGGTCAATAAAGTACATATTTTTAGCAAAATTTTGAAAAAATTTAGTAAAAACAAAAAGTTTAAAATAAAAATTTAAAATAAATAACAATATTTAAATAAAAATTTAATATTTTTTACGTTAAAAACATAAAGCGAATAAAATTTTTAATAAAAACAAAATGTTTAATTTTTTTAAGCAAATAAAATATAAAAAAAATAAATAAAAAATTAATAAAGCTAATAGAAATAAATAAACGTTTTAAAACAATAATGTAAAAAAAATTGTAAATAAAAAAAAAATAAAAATAAGATAACATTTTTAAAATAAATAAAAACTTTAAAATAAATGAACTATTTTTCTTAAATAAATAAATATTAAGGCAAAATATAAATGTGAGATAAAACTTATAAATAGATGAATACATTTCATTTTTAAGGGTGAATCCAATTTAGGAGTTCGGTCCCCATCTCGTACTTGTGTCTTACCATTTCAGACTCCTCAGGAAGTCATCCTTTGTAATTTCAGTGCATATGGATTGATGCAACATACATTAAACAGGCCAAAGCAAGATTTTCTTCAAGGACTGCACTCCCAGGGGGTGTTCAGACTCCCTGCAGGAACTTGAAACTATCAAATTCAGGAAATAATGGATCCGAAACATGTGAAATGACACCAATACTGGTATATTAAACGAACGTATGTTTGCCCACCACCTCACCGCACCTATTTCGCCTCCAAAACCTGTGCAGTGCTCCATCTCTGACTTGTTCCTTTTCCTTCTTCATCCTTTTTCCGTCTTTTCTCTTATCCATTCCATATGTCTCTCCTTTATTTCTTTCTTCTTCGTACGAAACCCTTTAGGGGTGGTCCTTAGACATCCATGAGGGTCCTGAAACCCCTTAAATGTAGTTAGGTTGGCTTGTTAACCTAGAGTAAGACAATTTACTCGGGCTATTATACGTTTGTATACAGATTTCAAGATTCGGTTCCAACAAAGGTGCCGGATCCGCAATGTGACTCCAATTCCATCGCTAAAACATGCTGACTATTTATTTTCCACCTAGCTGATGTCATATCCAAGTTAAATGGCTCAGCTCCCCCTTTGTATGGATGTAGCGGTATGTATTTGCCGCACAGCTGCGGTGCCACCAAGTTTGAATGCTGTTCCAAAATTATCTCCTCCTCAAGCATGAAGGGACTGTAATTTAAATATATAAATTATATATATATATATTATTAATATATTATATATTATATATATATATATATATAAGATATATAATATTATATATATATATATATATATATATATATATATCATATATATATATATTATATATATTATATAGAAAAACAAGAAAAATAAGAAAAAGAAAAAAAATAAGAAAAATAAGAAAAATAAGAAAAATAAGAAAAATAAGAAAAATATGAATAATATGAAAAATATGAAAAATATGAAAAATGTGAAAAATATGAAAAAATATAAAAATATGAAAAATATGAAAAATATGAATAATATGAATAATATGAATAATATGAATAATAATTATTATAATTATTATAATTATTATAATTATTATAATTATTATGATTATTATAATTATTATAATTATTATGATAATAATAATAATAATAATAATAATAATAATAATAATAATAATAATAATAATAATAATAATAATAATAATAATAATAATAATAATAATAATAATAATAATAATAATAATAATAATAATAATAATAATAATAATAATAATAGATAAACGGAGGATGCAGAGTGTAGTAGGAAAGTTGTGAATGGTAGGAAGGTGGCTGGTGCAATTAAGTCCTTGGTGGATGTAAAGGGACTAAGTCTTGAGTGCGCTAAGGTCTTACATTAGTGCATGTTTTGTTAACTGTGTTAATGTATAGAGGTGAAACTATGGTCTGGAATAAGAGGTATTGATCTAAAGTACAATGTGTTCAGATGGACAATCTTAAGGTTGTGTTTGATATGAGAAAAATTGATAAAATGAGTAATGAACGCATTACGGAGTTGTGTGGTGTGACGAAAAGGAGTAAATGAGAAGAATAAATGAAAGTAATTGGGATGTTGGTCATGCGAAAAGGATGGATGATAGTCGGTTGGTTGAAAGCGATGCATAGTGGTGAGTGTATCTAAAATCAACCTCTTGGGAGACCGAAAAAAAGGGGATTGAGTCAGTAAAGGAGTGCCTGGATGTAAGGAATGTGAGTTTGGCAGAGGCGAGAAGAGAAGCGCATAATATGAGTGAATTTCGGGGTTTTGTGAGATGGAATGGTTTGGCCCACCTGGGTCAAGAGATGAACCCTACATTGACGAGATGCTATAGTGAGGGTCGGTAGCAGTAGCCTGAAGCTCTAGGGTCGATTTTTCAAACTGCACGAGCTCTCACAAAAACGAATAAAGGGGGTGGTAAGGCTGGGCTTTCTTTTCGACTTGCGTCATATTTCTCTACAATTTTTCTGATTCCAGTGCATGTATCGCACCTTATCCCCAGTCTTGGGGAGAGAGTGGGATAATAATAATATAATAAATAATGAATAATAATAATATAATATAATAATAATAAAAAAATAATAATAGATAATAATAATAATAATAAATATAATAATAATAATAATAATAATAATAAATAGATAATAATAATAATAATAATAATAATAATAATAATAATAATAATAATAATAATAATAAAAACATAAATAAATTAAAAATAAAATAAAATAAAAATAGAATGAAAATAATAATAATAATAATAATAATAATAATAATAATAATAATAATAATAATTAATTAATAATAATTAATGAATATAATAAGAAATAATAATAAGTAATAATATAATAAATAATAATAATAATAATTAATAATAAAAAAATAATAATAAAAATATAATAATAATAATAATAATAATAATAATAATAATAATAATAATAATAATAATAATAATAATAATAATAATAATAATAATAATAAAAATAATAATAATAATAATAATATTAGTTTAAATAAAATTTAAACTAATAAAAATACCTCTTTATAAACCAAGCATTTGAATTCGCCACCATTGTTTACCTAAGAATCGATACCCTACTCGATAAAGAAATCACATAATGAGGACGCCATCGCATGTGCGGAAAGAGGTGCGGTGTGGTTGCGGATGTGGTAGCCCACTGGCGGATGAAAGCGAGACTGCGGATGAAACCGAAGTTCCAAAGCTAATTAGGTATCCTTTCAAACGGCAAACATAAATCATGAACTTTCCATGGGGACGGAACAGGTCAATTTTAAATTTCTCAAAATTTACCCTACCCCTCAACTCCCCCACACTTTACCTTGTTCACGAAGATATCGTAAGATAACAGCTGAAATACAACTGGAAAGAAAAATTGAGAGAATGGTACGCAGGAAAACAAAGATGCTGACAGAAAAAAAAAGTTTAGAAATCAAAATTTGTGTCAAACTCAATTGAAATCTTCTTTTTTTTCTTTTTTTCTTATTTTCTTTTTTTCTTTTTAAACTTTTTTCTTTTTTTCTTTTTTTTCTTTTTTTCTTTTTTTCTTTTTTTCTTTTTTTCTTTTTTCCTTTTTTTCTTTTTTCTTTTTTTCTTTTTTTTTTTTTTTTCCTTTTTTCTTCTTCTTCTTCTTCTTCTTCTTCTTCTTCTTCTTCTTCTTCTTCTTCTTCTTCTTCTTCTTCTTCTTCTTCTTCTTCTTCTTCTTCTTCTTCTTCTTCTTCTTCTTCTTCTTCTTCGGTATCTCTCAACCTCTGTCATTATTTAATTGTATAAGAGCCTTAGTGTAACTTGCTTTTGTATAACGAGGTTGTTCGCTTTATAGCCTTTATTGTATATGTAAAGTGTATGTAAGATTTTACATTGACGCAAATGCCTTTAATAGATTTACCACTGGTTTCCTTATACAAGTCATGCGAATTAGAAAGTTGCTCCGAATAGAAACACAAGATTTCGTCCTTTAACAATCAATAATAATAAAATAATTATATAATAATAATAATAATATAATAATAATAAAAAAAAAAATAAGAATAATAAGAAAAATAATAAAATAATAATAATAATAATAAGAATATAATAATAAAATATAATAATAATGATAACTTAATATGAGAATAACTAGACTAGATAAAATATATAAATACCCTATATAATTATATATATATAAGTATATATATATATATATATATATTTTTAATATATAAATAAAAATTTATTAATATATATATATATAAAATATAATATAATTAGATATATATAATATATATATATAATATAATTATATATATATTATATAATATATATATATATATATATATATAGTAATAATATATATATACATATATAATATATTATATATATATATATTATATAAATAAATATATATAATATATTATATATATATATATATATAGTATTATATAATATA
>JABUQX010002573.1:0-19431 GCA_015478945.1 Trachelipus rathkii | reverse complement strand
TTCTGTTGTGACCCATATTCCGTGAGGCTTAATTCTCCTCTAACACAAATGTTCTAGCTGGTTCGTCATCCAGAAGGCTACGATTCACATGGGATTTGTATCCCATAGCTTGACAACTCGCGGCCTAGGGATAGCTCCCCGTCCTTCTGCCTCTTATGCGTAGATCTTTCCCTGGCGCGTAAGTCCCACTCTGTTCGTCATTTACATTGTCGATAGGTGCCGCAGAAAGTACTCAGACGTTCTTCTTTTCTGGCTGTTCATGGTGTCAGCAGAAGCATCCCATCTCCATCGGTCTCTCTCTAGTGGACAACCTGCGTCGGTATGTTCTGAGTCAAACTTTCAGCATGGACAGTCAGATGCACTGCCTCAATGCAGGAGATGCACGAAAAAAATCAAATGAAAAAAACAATGAATTTTGCGTCAGAAAAATAACATCATATTTTTGTACTTTATTGATTGGTTTGATTTTTGATTTTTTAATTTATTTGTATTATTTTATTTTTTTTTGCAATTATTCATTTATCTCAAAGAAATAAAAAAAAATAAAACGTATAATTTTGAAGTTTTGATATATTTTTTCAATTATTCAACCAAATTATTCGAGATTTAAAGATAGAAATTACTATCTTTAAATTTCTGTTCATTGTTTCCATTGTAAGATTTTGAATCCAGAGCTGCCTAGGGTAAAAATTGAAAATTTACCCAATATTTCTAAATTATATTTATTTTTTAGTCGTTAATAAATATGTTAGCCAGTATTTGAATATTGTCTACAATGTTAGCACCCTTATTAAAAAAGACATAGATATCTGAAGATGGGCGCAACGTAAAGAACAGGAGATAGATTTGCTTAGGATAAAGAATAGGCGTGAAGTTGTCTATATAAACCCATGCTGCTTCTTAATATTATTCATTTATTATTATTATGGATGACTGACTTCTAAGGCCAATGCAGCTCTAATTATTAATTTTATTGTGTCTGACTGGGACAGTCAAAAAAACCCATCGGCTCCAATATTATTATATTGTTATGAAATTGACTAACATTCTAGAGGTCAAATGCGGCTTCTAATATTTTTACATTATAATTTATTATGGTTGACTGGACAGTCTAGATAGGCCCATCGTCTAAATTTATATTTGAATTTAATTATTAGTACTGGGACTTCTAGAGGCCATGCGGTCTAATAAATATTAATTTTATGTTGACTGGGACAGTCTAAAGACAAATTAAACTCTAGTATTATATTATATATTATGAGGTTGACTGGACATTCTAGAGGGTCAATGCCGCTTTTTAATTATTTTTTAATTAAAATATATGTGACTCGTCGGCAGAATGAGGTTATAAAATAATTCTATTAATTATCTATTAGTAGTGACTGGACTTCTAGAGGCCAATGCGGCTTCTTGATTATTAATTATTGGTTGACTGGACAGTCTAAAAAGGATTATGCGAATTCGAAATAAGGACTAATCTATATTATTATAGTGACTTTGACATTCTAGAGGCGTCAATGCGGTTTCTTAATTATTATGTTTAATTATTAATCATATAATTATATTATAATATACATCTAGATAGGCCCATATGCGGCTTCTTAAGTAAAATATTATTATATTAAAAGGTTGACTGCGGACATTCTAGAGGGGCCAATGCTTTTTATAATTAATATTTTATTGGTTGACTGGACAGTTTAGATAGGGGACCATACAGCTTCTAGTATTATTCTTATTTATTATTGTTGACGGAATTCTAGAGAGGTTAATGCGCTCTTAAATAATTATCAGAATTAATAATAAGAGCGCATTAACCCCTAGATGTCACCCAGTCAACCCATATAAATAAGAATAAAACTTAAAATCTGCATTTTCCTTCTAAACTATAGTCAACTAATCAAAATTAATAATTAAAGAAAGCAATGTTGTTACCAAAATGGTTCCAGTTCCAACCCTACTAGAGTCAGATTATGTTCCATTTATAAAACCGATGGGCCATATAGACTGTCCCAGTGAACCAATAATAATTAATAATAAACAATAAGCCAATTGATACTCTAGAATGTCCCTCAAACTCAGAAAAAGAATAAACTAAAAGAAAGAAGCAAATGGACATTTTAGACTGTCCCAGTAGACCAATAAAAATTAATAATTGAGAAGCCCCACTGACTGCCCATCACATATAAAATTAAGAATAAGAATAATTTTAATAATATTAAGTTTTGGAAGAAATATTTATATTAAGAAGCCACATGGCCTACCTATACTTCACATCACTAACAATAATTTAATATGGATATATTAAAAGTCGGCCATGGCCCCTAAAGTCCCAGTCAATCCATAATAATATAACATGAATAATAACAAAGTTTTATCCAACTCTAGGACATGTCCCAGTCAACCCATATCATAATTAATAATTATTATATCTAATTAATTGTTGAGGGTTACTGGGGCGTCTGATAGGCCCATTGCGACTTCTGATTATTATTAATTATTTATTAATTTTTGTGTTGACTGACAGTCTAGGAGGCCCCATTTATATTCTTATGTGCATATTGCTATATATTACATATATTATAAAAATAATTCTTAAATAATAATTATGGGTGACTGGGACATTCTAGAGGCAATTATTCTCAAATATAATTTTTATGGTGACTGGGACAGTCTAAAAGAGACCATGCGGCTTCTTAATATATTCTATTTATTACGTTGACAACCATCCAAAGGGATCCAATTGCGTTAATTATTATTTTATTAATTATTATTTTAATATATTATTAAGTATATATAATATATTATATATTATATATATAAATATATATAATATATATATAATAATATATAATATATATATATTATATTATATTATATATATATATATAAATATATATATATATATATAATATATAAATATATATATATATAGTATATTAAGATATATATATATATAAATTAGTTATTATTGTGACTGTCTAGATAGGCTATGCTGCTTCTTAAGATTATTCTTATTATATTTTATGGTTGACTGGACATTCTAGAGCCCAATGTGGCTTCTTAATTATAAATTTTTTATTGACTGACAGTCTAAAAGACCATTAGCTTCTGTATAATCTTATTATTATGTTGAATGGACATTCTAGAGAGTTAAGAGCTTACTTATATTATCAGAATAATAATTAAAGCTAAATTTTTCTCATAGAGTCCCAGTCAACCCCAAATAAATAGAATAATACAAAAGCTCACGCCATTGTCCGTTTTAGACCTGTCCAGTCACCAATAAAATTTAAATATTAAGAAGCGCATTTGCCCCTATATCCCAGTCAAACCATAATAAATAATAAATATACTTAAGAAAATACTGATAAACTTAAGAGCCGTATGGCTATCTAGAACGTCCATCAACCAATAGTAAATTAATAATTAAAAACCGGGTTGAAGATTTTTTTGATTTAGAAAAAAAAATCAATTTGATTTTAATTTTTATTATTTTATTGATGTTTATTCTTTGATTTTTTCAGATTTGTGACGTCACGCGATTATATATAATATATTATATATAATATATATATATATATATATATATATATTAAATATAATAAAATATAGTTAATATATTATAGTATAATATATATTAATAATAATATATAATTATAATATATATATATAATATAAAATATAATATAAAATATAATATATTAATTATAATTATATAAATAAAACTATAAATATAAAATCTAATATATATATAATATAATAATATATATATAATAATTATAATGATATAGATTAATATTATATATATTATATAATAATATATTATATATATTAAAATTATATAAATATTATATATATATATATAATATTATATATATATTTTCAGTTCAAATTTTTTATTACATTAAGATAATAAATAAGAAGTGCATGAACCTCATAGAATTCCCAGTTAACCCATAAATATAAAAAATACATAAGAAATCACATGGTCCTATCGAGACTTGTTGGCCAACAATAAAATTAAATTAAGTATCTAGATTGTCCCAGTCAACCGATAAAATAAAAATAAGATAATACTAGATAGAGTATGGGGTTATTAAGAGCCTAAATCAACCAATAAAATAATAGGAAGCCACTTTATCCCTCTTAGATGACCAGTCAACATCAAATAAATAAAATAATACTTAAAGAAGCCGCATTGTCCTTTATCAGTCAATATAAGCAACAATAAAAATAATGATTGTAACTCACATTTTCCCCTCTAGAATGTCTCAGTCAACCCATAAAATTAGAATTAAGAATAATTTTAATAATATTAAATGAATAATGAATAGTATTTTAATTAAGAACCACATGGCCTACCCAGACTGTCCCATCAACAAAAAAATATAATAAGAATAATAATTCGAGAAGCCGCATGGGCCTATGCAGACTGTCCCAGAAAGAAAAACGAAAATCAAGAATAAATATTTAATTATATGGTGATTACAGCTAGAAGCCCATGCGGCTTCTGAGTTATTATTCCTATTTAGAATTATTTTCATTAATGACATTCTAGAGGGCCAATGCGACTTGTTAAATTATTATTTCTTAATTAGTAATTATTTTGCTCTGACTGTAGTAGGCCCATCGTGGCTTCTTAATTATAATACTATTTATTACATACATTATTATTATTAAACATTATTCTTAATCTTAATCTAATGAATCTGACTGGGACATTCTAAAGGCCAATGCGGCTCTGCAATAATAATTTTTATTGGCCCACTGGGACTGTCTAAAAAGGACCATGCTGGCTCAAAGATGATTCTACTATGAATGAGATGCCTATCAAAGAATTAAACCTTCCATAGCGTTAATTATATTTTAATTATATATATATATATATATATATATATATATATTATTAATTATATATTATTATAATATATATATATATATTATATAATATATTATACACGGCAAACTATGGTCTTACATATACTGGCAACTATGTGCCCAGTTGATCTAGCAACTATGACTAGCCTACTTTTTTTTTTTTCTTTTTTTTTTTACAGTCTTGCTCTTGATTCACACCCATGGCTGCATAAAACGAAATAACATATGGAATTATTTACAACTTTGAGAGTCTGAATTCTGTCCTAAAAGATACAAAATTTTTTTCTTAATTCTTCTTCACTATTTTTT
Source organism: Trachelipus rathkii (assembly GCA_015478945.1). Lineage (NCBI taxonomy): Eukaryota > Metazoa > Arthropoda > Malacostraca > Isopoda > Trachelipodidae > Trachelipus > Trachelipus rathkii. The sequence goes on along the minus strand of JABUQX010002573.1, from coordinate 14,244 downwards.
TAGAGTATGCATCCTGAATTGTTAAACTGATTATAAGGACTTATGTAAAATAATTACCAAAAGTTGACTATTTTTATAATAGGCTAGTTTGCACCCGTAGAAACTGTCCCTGTGGGTTATACTTAAGGTTACCATATTTTATGATCTTAAATACGGGACGCACTCACTCCGCGCATATATTTTTTTTTTTTTGTGTTTTTTTTTTTTTTTTTTTTACAACACACCACCGCTCACGCAAAGCCTATTAAAGAGGGGTGTTAAATCAACAAAACTATCAACTAACGCAAATCACGCAGTAATACACAGACGGGGGGCTTTAAGTGATGGAGATTAAATGAGAGAAACACAGAAGATGGAGAGAATTCCCACAGAACAGAGTGCAGGAAAAAGGAGGCACCACAGCAAGCTAGCCTGGAGTCTATCAACACAAAACTCATGGCCGATACAGCACCCCTTTGCTAATGAGCGTCTAAAGAGTGGCACGCGAGTGGAAAGTGCCCTCGAGCACTTGCCGCTACGGTACCTTATAAAAAGAGATAAAGCACCAACATCGCGCGCAAAGATAGAGGGCAAGTGAACCAGAAAGAAACGGACAGTTTATAAGTCTTTTGCCTCTTGGACTCGACCCTATCCAGAAGCCGGGTGAAAAACCTAGAGCCCCCCCAGAATAGAGAGCGAGTACTCCATACAAGCGGATGAGACCCTTGTATACTGGAGTAACTGTGGAGAGAAAAAAAAGTCTCCGTAGTCTAAACAAATCCCATTTCTTTGAGCCCCTTAGCAACCTTGTATGTGAGGTTTCCAAGACATTTTGTTTATGTTAAGAATGTTTATATATTCAACAGGAGAGACGAAGGAACCTTCGAAAGAGATAGGAAAGTTAGAAGATGTCTTAAAGGGAGATTTGAAGAAGTTGAGTTTTTTAAGAATTGAATTTCAGCAAGTTGAGACGACCCCACCGGAAATACATCCAGATCACGAGAAAAACGGAAAGATTAAAACGAGAGCAATTCTAGAAGTAAAAAGAGGAGCAGAATTGAAATGAGTTGAAGAATGAAGTCGAGTCATCGCAAGGAGGAATAGATTGATGTGTTTGACAGAAGACATTTAATGAAAATAGGAGATAAGACAGAAGGAACACCACTATGACAGAAAAAGAAGAAGAACTCACCCCATCAACAACAGCCCATATTGAGCGATGGAAAGAAAGCTGGACATAAGTAAGCAAAGAAAGAGGAAACCCAAAGGGACTTGGGAGCAGCGACGCGTGCCATACCCAGGTCAAATGCTTTGATATGTCAAGCCCAACCACGCAAGACTCCCCGTATCCTCAAGGCGAGGAAAACCATAAACCGGATAAATAAGGAAAGTATACACCATAGACCCATCGAACGCGAAACTAGAGCACGAAAAGAGGAATGAGATTCCAGATGTCTAAGAATGAGATTGAGAAGTGTTGCAAAATCTAATAGATAGAATACAGGTGACTATAGGCGTAGTTAGAGGATCCAGGCGCTCTCCTTTTCCGAATAGTTGACATTGACGTGTTCCCAACACTAGAGGAAATGTAGTATTGACATAGAGAATATAGTTGAACGAGGAGCCAGCTCGGAAGCACACTCCCCAAAACTCTGGGAGAAATGTCATCCGGCCCTCCTAACGTTCATAGATCTCAGAGCCCATGCACCCGATTCAATGTAACAACAGCAAAAACATAGACACCTGAGAGGGAAGTAGAGGAGAATGCCGACTCGTCGGTTGAGTAGAGGAAAAGGACCGAAAGATGGCCTTTCAGTGAGAGTTAGAAACGAGCCATCAGATCGAAAAGAGGAGGAAAGGCAGATTTACAGATTTACAGAAGTTACTGAAGAGGCCAGAAAGATTTACAGTAGGAGAAACCAAGGAGGTTAAGCGCACTTCGTTTTATGAAAAGCCCCGCTATTGCTGGTCGAAAGAGTATCCACTGCAACATTACTAGCTGAAATGAAAATATCGAGGATGAAGGAGAACAGGATTTTTCCACCCCCACCATAAGCGCTTTCTGCAGAAGGCCACAAGAACAGAGCACGATCAACCAGGATTAGAGGAAGAAAGAAATATATCGAACAAGGAATAACCTGCTCATCCCATCAACATTACAACTCCCACCTTAGTGGCAGAGCCGAACGCATTCAGAGTCAAAGCAGTATTCCAATTATAGTAGAGAAGCAACGCAAGTCCCCCAATCACCCCGGATCAAAGTGCAAAAAACGATAGGCAATTGGAGCTGTGACGAGAAATATTAAAGTAAAATAAAGTTTAGGTCAATTACCAAGTAGGAGCGAAATGTGTATTAGTAGAGAGAAGAACTAAGTAGTGAAGACATAAGCAAGTGGGTCCAATTGGTAGAGCACCCGGAAGTTGTAGTTCTTTGATTAGTGCTCCAATCAGTTAGAATGCGAATGATGCGCCTCCTCCCCTCCTAATCAGATATGAGTGGACGCCCAACCATCAAGTGTTGTACATGAATCCCTAATATGAGGACCTCAGTATTTGGATGAGAAATAAACAGCTTCTAAGTGGTAATATCAAAGAAAGAGGAAAAATCGGTTCTGGAGAACAGTCAGCAGAAGCAACAAGATTATATGTAGTAAAGGAAATATTTTGAGCCACAGAACATCAATTAGGAATCGAATTCACAACGGTTAACCAGAGTATAATTTTACATAGCACACACTCCACACTCAACGGGAAATTATGAAATAATATATTAATAATTAAACCGGGTTAGAGGGTGAAATCTTACCATCTGGTCTCAACAGAGCAAAGGTAGTAGATTTTAGAGAGAGATGATATCAACAAGACGAAGTTAGATTATTTCAAACCGCGGTTGGATTATAATATATAATAACTAATATATACATATATATAATATATTAATATATATATATATATATAAATATATTATATATTATTATATATATATAACTATATATATAAATAAGAATAAATATATATATAATATATATAATATAATATATATATATATAATATATATAAATATAATATAATATTATATAATAGTATATAATAATATTATATATATATAATATAATATATATATATACTTACGCATATATTTAGTCATTACGAATAACTTACATAGTATTTTTTAGATATCAATTTCAATAAAGCAACATTCTGTAAAATTCGGAACACGTATAAATCGAAATTAAATCTTTTAATTACATGCTTATTCAAAATTTTCACAGCAGTTGATTTTTCACTTGCCAAATCAAGTTCATGCAGAAAATACTCTTTCTGTGAGCATTAATTCCTGTAAACAAAAAGAAGAATTTAACCATCTTTCAGGATATTAGAATAGACATTAATAGCTTGAAAGTGCAAGAATGATATCGACCAACAATCACCAGATGTTTTCTTTGAATTCCAATTGTCCAACATTTCTGGGGTCACATACTGTTTAACGAACACAAATTCGTCATAAAGTGCAGTCTCGTCTATTGTAAAGGGAGATCGAGAATAAACTTAAGAGTTTCTGCTACTTCCTCCCAGCACGGTATTCTCTTTAGTGTTACCCAAGTAAATTGTTTAATTTTAAGTGATGACTCCATTTAGATAAATAAAATCAAAGAATTTTATAATTTTGAAAGTGTTTAAAATTTGCAAACTTTGATTTCGACGCTGTCTTACCACATTTTGAAGAATCGTTGTTACAGCTAATGAAATAAAGCAGTCTTCGCTCTATATTATTTCATTAATCATTTAATGCTGACATTACTTCAAAAATTGTAATTATCCCTTCAATCTTTTCAATAGTCATGTGAAAAGTGACGCTTGACTGTGGATAAAACAATTGACCAAAGATTTTCAAAAAATTATTTTATCACCAAAAGGCCATTTTCTGTTGATCAAAAATTATTAAGGTGCATACATTCAGAAACCGCATATAGATTAGAAAGCCAAATGATATAGACAGAATCGAATATTGGCATACAAATTTGGTTAACAAATTCACAAATATTTATTTTCAACTCTACTGGTAAATAATAAAATGCGAATAATTTTTAAACAATGTTTTAACAATACCAATAGGAAGAGCATCAGCAGCGTCTGAATCGTGTTGTGAATATATGAGCGAACATCCGTATTCCAACAAACCATGTCCCAAGCCTCCTTGAGTTTTGTTTAACCATTTTTGGTCTTTTAATCCATTTTCCCCAAAAGTGAAGTTTTTGTTTAAGTGCAAGAACTATGTTTTTCTTTGCATCAGTATTATTTAAGCATTTCAATTAAAATGCAGAATTGGTTAGACTGTTTCCTGTAGGTAGTATAGTTCCTCCATTCTACAGCCCTATGTGTCTTTTTGCCACATTGTAACAAGTTAACTGGGAATTTTTATGTCCTTGTATTAAGCGTACTCATAATCGAAATTAAAATTAGCTCTCGAATATCACGTCTTGCGTTCCGATATAGCTATTGAATAAAGACATTTAAACAATTATCACTCCGCCTTTTGTACGGGCACATGTAAACTTAGGTCAAAAACAGAGTCTTGGCATTAATTTTGAAAGACACATATTGAAAGTTGATTATGTGCACTAAAGATAGGCAAAATGCTCCTTCAGCCGCGGCTAATTTAAATTCTTTGTCACCAAAAATGTCATCTGAAAACGTTTAGTGTTGAACTGATGCACTTGCACGCAAACAGTTTAGTTTCTTCATATTAAATGGTTGGTAATATCTGTTTTCCTCCATGATATATTAAGCGAAGAACAAATGTTGCACGAAAATACAATATTCCGAAATCTTTTTCATATATGCGGTATTCTTTCTCAAGGTCCTTATGAAAACACATTCCTCTGCCTTCCAATTTAAGATCTTTAAATTTTCAACAGGCCTTTAATTTAATAAATTTAGCTTTGAATATATATATATTATAAACTATTAATATATAAGTATATATATATATTATATATAAATATAATATAATAATTATATATATATATATATATATATATTATATAGGTAATATATATAATATATAATATATGTATATATATAATTTAATTGGATAGACGGCTCCCGCCGTGATGCTTAGAGAAATTTCATTTATGTTATAAAAGAATATTAAACCATGAAAAGAAAAGATATTCCCTTAAAATAGTTCAATTACAATAAAAAATTATTTCCTCAACGTGTCAATATTGATTTTAAGTATCTTGCACGGAAATCCCATCATAAAATACCAATTCGTCATAATAATATATATTATATAGATATAATATATATTATATATAAATATATCATAGATATAAATTAAACTGTAATATGTTATATATATATATAATCAGCAGAGAGGCAGAGGTCTACCCGTGAGTAATGCATTAATAGAATATTTTTATGTATAAAAATAATTTATTTATAAAATAACGAAAATTTAAATATGAGAAAAAGAAAACAGTATTCTATCATCAAAACTACGTATGAACAGATTTTTATTAAAAATATACAATTAAAAAGAAACGAGAAGATTAAAAATAACCTATCAAAAGATATATCAAAAAATACCCCACACAAAAAAAAATTGAAAAGTGCTTTTGGGTACTCACCCAACCGCTATGTACTTGATGCAATCCTTAATGCATTCCCAAAATGACAGCTATGTTCTGAAAAATTACATTTATAAACGAAATTGAAAATAACTATGCTTAATTTACATAATATTTGCTAGCACCTGTACTATACGATCTTACAAAAAATGCAAATTTTAAAATAAGTAAAATAACTATCTTCAAAATAAGTCGTTTGCACAAGTTTGACAATAAATATAATATATACATATAATATATAATATTTATATATATAATATATATAATATAATATATAATATAATGATATATATATATATATATATTAATAAATATATATAATATATATATATAATATATTATATAAATATATATATATATAGATAATTAACTTATTAATCACAAAAATAAACTTGTTGCACACAGAGCGTCATAGATTTGTTTTTATACAACCTTTATCACCTTTATCTAATATCCACATAAAATTCAAAGACACATCTACATGTTGTCGAACATGATTCTCTTCTCAGTTTCTGCCTTATAAGATAACGATTCATGCCTTAGCCTATATGCGCTTGCAGCTGCTAAAATTCAAGATTTATAGTATTAGCAACATACGGTCATAATATGGATACATATAATTTTTAAGTCATTGCTACTTGTTTAAACCGACATTTGATTAAACAACGGACCAGGAATACAAAAAAACGGACAGCGGTTTTGAAAAACGCGGCTGTCCCGGAAAAACGGACGTTCTGTACCTATAATTCTATACTGCTTAAAGGTGCTCCCTAAAATATTGTGCCAGAAACAATTTATCATGCCACATTTGGCACTGTTGTGGAGAAGGATGACTAGTAAAGAAGGAAAATGAATAGAGAATAAGGAAATAAAAAATGAAAATGAATAATAAAAAATGTTGAGTGCTCCAGAACAAATAATAAAATATTCCCAACTTACAAAGTGATTAAAGATTCAGATGAACAATTCGTGAACAAAAATGCATCCCACATATGTATGTAACAGATATACACACCAGCAGTATACACACCTCTGCTTAGTGCTACTTTGAAACCTTTTGCATTTTAATAAATAAATTATAGCAGTTTCGATATTCTATATTTATATACAATATAAAGTAAAAAAAAAAAAAAGTACTTTTCTTAATTTAAATACTACACATACTCTTAATAATTACACATATATGAATATACTATATGTAGAGTTATTCTTATTCACAGCAATCTATCAATATATCTGTGGATAAGTTTTATATTAAATTTGATTTTAATTATATTTCAACAATCACTACGGTCCAATTTCTATCTTTCCTTTATCTTATCATAACTTTGGCTCACAAGCCGAATCATAGATGACCTTCTAATGATTGAATCAAGAAAGAATGGACCTCTCCCATTAAATACCTTCTAGTGAATAGATTGTAATATTTGTCACCCTAATATCTTATTCCTTGTGGACAATCTGTTGCCAGAGTCAACTCCGAACTGGAACCTGAGAAAAAAATTCTATAAATAACTCATCTATTCCCTATTAATACTAATATCACATGTAAATCATTATAGTTCTAGCCTACCCATTATTATGGATTGATACTGTTCAGAATTACGAACTACAGTCTAGATCACACACGATTGTCTTGTTTTAATTATATAATACAATAGTGGGGGTTATGATTCATTATTTTCAATATGATATATAATAAGATAATATAATATAATATAATAATATATATATATATATATAATATACTATATATAATATATATACATCTATATATATATCCTATAATATCTACATATATTATATACCATGCCATTCGGCGGCTCATGATCAAAATCTTGAGTAGGCAAATCAGATTATAGTATATATACCGATTAGCCTATCTCCTTTCCCAGTATTATAATTATATATATATATATATTATATAATATTATAATATAATAAATTATAAATATATTATATATATATATAATATATAATATATATATATAAATATATATATAATTTATATTATACATATATATACTATAGTATATATATAGTATATATATATATTATATAAATACTATTATATATATAATATAAAATTTATATTCCTTTACATTACATTTATACAGTCACATTTCTCCTTTATTGAATGGTCATTCAAATACAATCACTCGCTGTTTGACGCATATCTGCAATGTTTGCATAAATAGTGGCACAACACCTCAGAATAATTTACAAATTCTAATGAAACGAATCGAATCGAATATCAATGTACCCACGTACTTATATAAATCTAACAGCTCAATTTATTAAAAGCACACACAGACAGATATAAACAATATTTAATAAATAATATGAAAAGCGTTTATTACAACTCCACACAGATATATCCCACTAATAACAGTAAAATACAACTTGTCTGACGAAATTTGTAAGTAGCCTGGAAGACTGACTCATCAAGCGATTCTGGCAGCCTGATTGCAAGAATAAGTCAATGACTTTTATTATAATTATAAATTTAAATAAGTCACCACCAGTCAGGGCTGCAGGGCAGAGAGGTAAAAATAGTATGAAAGATTTTTTTATATTAGATATGAATTATAAAATGAGGATTTAAAAAAATAAAAACAAAGAGTCAGAAAGCAAATACAGAGTTTGCCTAAACTAAAAGAAAACGAAATATTAACTCGAAATGTACTAGGAAGCTGCCCAAATACATATTAAAAACAAGAAATCACGCACAGTGAACCGTCGAACAAATCTGGTCCTCTATCGAACGAAATTATAATAATTATTAATATATTATATTATATATTGTATATAATATATATATATATAAATATACGTAGTATATATTATATTATATATTAATATACCTATTTATATATATTACTATATATGAGCTTATTACTATACTCATTAATACAGAGAGACGAAGAGAAGAGAGAACGCAGGTGAGAGAGGACCGGCAAGAGAGAGAACGACGAGATGACTGAGAGAGGAGACGATGCGCCATCCGAGTACACCGAGACCTCGCGATGAGCAGAGAGAGAGACGACCGATGCGACGGAGAGACAGAGAGAGAGAGAGAGAGAGAGAGAGAGAGACAGAGAGACTGAGTAGACAGACGGAGGTAGAGAGACGACCGAGACGAGAGGAAGAGCCGCAGCCTGAGCAGAGAAGAGAGAGAGAGAGAGTGAGGAGAAAGAGAGGAGAGAGACGAGAGAGAGAGAAGACGCAGAGAGCCGAGTGTCTGGAATGAGAAGAGAGAGAGACGAGAGAGAGAGACGAAGGAGAGGTGACCGAGGAGCAGAGAAAGAGAGAGTGAGAGACGAGACAGTGAGGGAGACAGGCGCTGGAGAGAGAGGAGAGAAGAAGGAGAGGAAGAGGAGAGAGGAGAAGAGAGAGAAAGCGTAGAGGACGAGAACGAGAACGGAGCAGACGAGGAGAGCAGGAGAGGAGATGAGAGACGAGAGCAAAGGATAAAAAGAAACCTGGTATAAATAAAAGAATACAAAAAAAAATATTTACTTTTCAACAACAACAACAGATAAAAAGAAAAAAAGAAAAAAAAAGAGAAAAAAAAACAAAGCCGACTAGAAGGGGAAATATTATTATAGATTGAAGTCCCTCATCTTGAGAACAATAAAAGGAACGATTGAGAGCCATAAATATGGACAAAATTAATGAGAAACGACATCCAAATTGCATTCATATTTAACGCTTATATCAAATTTAAGAATCTTTCGAAGGAATTGACTTCGTTATCCTATCCGAGACTCGATCTTCAACTTAGTTGTTGTGTATAGTTTGTGGTGTATACTTTATGTGATGTATACTTTGTGGTGTATACTTTATGCCCAGACGAACAACGTAAATGATATATACGAATACTTATATAAGAATATATATATATCATGAGATATATATATATTTACCTATCATATATATATATAGTCTATATATATATAGTATATAATATAGTATAATACTACTATATATATATATAGATATATTATATATAGATTTAGCTTATACTATATACACTAATTTATAGTCTACTATATATATACTATACGTATATATTATTATATTATATATATATACCGATATATACTAATATATTATATATATATATAGTATATATATAGTATTTATATAATTAGTCTACATAGTAGTATAACAATATAAAAATACTAGAATAGTATATATAATATATAGTATAGTATATATATGAGTATATATATAATATATATTTATATATGTATATATATTATATTTATATATATATATTATTATATATACTACCATATATATATATATATAAATATATATAATATTATGTAATATATATACTTAGTATACTATATATATATATTAGTGATATCTATATATTTATATATATATCATTATATATTTAAAATAAATAAATATTGTATATATATATATATGATATTATATAGCATATATATTATATATATACTATATATAATATATATCATTGACAAAATAGTGGCAGTATACCTAGATACTATATGATATATATAATAATATATATATAGTACTATAGATATACTATACTACCTTGCAGAAATATACGTATATACGTATCTTAGGTCAGATATATATATATATATATACTATACGTTAGATATGAATAGATAAATAAACAGGTATATATATTATCAATATATTATACTGATATTATACTATATACATATACTATAATATATATTATTACACCTATTACTACTAGTAACCGTACTACTTACCTAGCCTATATAATATATAATGATAGATGATATATATAGTGATATATGTATACCTCATATAGTACAATATATTATATGACGAATGTATTATATATTATATATACTGGATATATATATATATTATCATATATAAGTATATACTATACTATATATATCATAATTATATATAGTATTACTTAACTATATCGTGTATTGCTACTATACTGCATACTAGTATATATCATAAATATACTATATATGATAATCTATTCACTATATATATATATACTACTACTATATGATATAGCCTATATATAATATATATATATATATAATCATCTTAGTTACTATACTATACTAGTATATTATGATAGTGAAATTTTGGAGTTTTATACCGGAAAATTTACAATGTCCAAGATGCAAAAACGGCTGTAAAAAATAAATTTGACATTTCGTTTAAATATTTTTGATTTGCACATTTTAAATCATTTTTTAGTCGTGTGCAAACTCTATTGGTTGGATTGTATGAATCCATTAAGATGTGACCACGTTTAATTTTCCTAAGCTCAAGTTAATTAGCGCTATCCTTAGAGCGAGTTCAGAAACTTCGACCATGATCGCGACTTTACCTGTGAGTTCGTTACACAACAGTAGTACATATATATATACACTAGTATATTATATATAATATAGGTACTATATATACGTTATACTATATAACTGAGTATGTATGTAATACATCTATATAAGGTAGTATATATTAGTATAATAATATACTATAATATATATATTAGCCGAAATTTAGCAATTTATATTTAGCGATTATTTGATTAATTAATTATATTTTAATCGAGTTGTTTGTTTTAAAGTGTTTTGGCTATGGAGTTTAAGATATGTGTTGGCCATCTGAAATTCAAAGTTGAGCAAGGAAGAATTCGGCGGATTTTATAAACTAAAAGGCTTAAGAAAATTAACGGACAGGGGTGTAGGAAGGTGCCAAGATCAGAAACAGTAAGAAATACTGGCGCGACAAGTCCCTGACAGGAGTCATCCGCTAGTAGAAAGAGCAAATGTAAAGGAGTGGCAATATCGAGGATGGTGTGGGTCACCTGGGCTTAATGAAATTGAGGAGTGATGCGACGCAGTTGCGCTAAGAAGGTTTATTGGCTGTGGTAAATAGTGCCATCTCAAGAGATGGGTCGGTTGGCTCACAAAGATCCAAATGAGAATCCAGTGCTGTGATGGGCAGTAACGGCGCTGTTAAGTAAACAAGGCAGGAAAATTAGTATAGCACGGACGTAGAACAGAGGAAAAATAGCTCGATTAGACACGAAGCGTTGGTCGGTCGATTGGAAAAAAAGTGAGTAACCATCTGGAACGTTAGTTTATAACGGTTTCAGTTAAACCTGGGTGTTAGTATATATGTACTATCATAGTTATATATACTTTATATAGTTGACTATATACTATATATTATAGTAGTGATAGGTTATAGACTTATAGTACTATCATATATATATATACTGATATTACATATAACTAAGTATATATACATATAGTATATAGTTATATATATAGTAAGGAACAATATATCACTAGTAGTACTATATTATAACATAATTAGAAATGAACCTATGTACTACATATTATGTACCTACTATATATTAGTATATATATATATATATCATATACCAGTAATATATTATATGATACTTTCATATATATTACCTAGTAGCTATACTAGTCACTCCACGCTGACGGTAGTCATATCTATAGCCCTACTAATCTAGTTAGTATAACGAATAATATATAGTACTATATATACTAGTAATATAACACGTACTATTATATACTATATGAATATATATATAGTATAGCAGTATTACTATTAGGTATATATATCTATATAGGCATATAATAATAGTATACGTACTATACTAGTTAAAAGATAAGTATCATAGTATATAGTAAAGGCAGTAATAGCTGCGTGCGAGGAGTGATGGGGTGTGAGTGGGGGCGGATCTAATAACTTAACTTAATATTATCAGTATATACTAGACGTAGTCATATAGGGAGGTGAGTGGATGTGGTACTAATACAGTATATTAGTATGCTATATATATCTATATGGTTATAGTGTATATATTCTAGGAGGAATGGTGAGCAATGTGTAGGGTGGATACTACTAGGTGGGGAGGGGATGACGTTATCGTGGGTTAAAGTATATATACGTCATAATATATAAGTATGTATAATATAGTGATATATGATGGTATATTAACTTAGCTTAAGTACTCAACTACGTAGTATATACGCACTACCTATCGTACTATATTAATAGCAGCCTAGATATACTGTTAGTACAGCACCGCACTATATATAGTACGTAATAATTACTAATATATACTATACTATAATATATATACAAATCTTATATACGTTATGTAGATAATCATATAGCGAACCCTCTTTATATAGTGCGGAGGCTGATCTGCTTCACTAATACCGAATGATTAGACACATACGAGGCTGGATAATAGATAACTAGGCCTAGCTACACAACACCTATATTACCTATATAATAACATAATTAACTAAATACCGTATACTATTATACTATTATATATACATGCTAATATATATACTATACCTTACCCATATGTATTCGTATACATATATTTATAATATAATAATCTCACTGTATCTATTTTCTAGTTACTACTACCTATAGTAGTATATATATATACTATACGTAATTTATATATATAGTACTAACTATGTATATTACTATATAATATATATACTTATATCTAGTGTATATACTCATATGTACACTATATTTATACTATTATATATACTCATAATATACGAGTGTAGCTATATATCTTTAGTATATAACTATATGATATAGCTGATCATGACTACTATCATTATACTATAATATATGTAAATACTATATAGTAATATATATATATACATAATTTCATATATATATAACTGCTACTATATATATATAAAGTATATATTATTATATATATATAACCCCTATGACAAACTTTATAAAACATATTATATAAAACATATTCTTCAAAGCCTAAGTGCTTTACAATTTGAATTTGAGGTAAGAGACATTATATGTTTTAGAAGTGATAAGTTCTATGATGCTTCATCTCCCCCAAGCGACCCAATTAACAAATAAAATGCTGTTAATTCAAAATAGACTTATGATAAGTGTTTCTTTACGTATTCACAATAATTATAGTATACTTCATATACTATTCATGAATATTATATATTAAAATGAGAGAGGAAGTGGTGCACAAAATTCCTATATTCACATAATACTATAGTATATTCCATATACTCTAGTACTATATAATACATAACCTTACTATACTATTATACACAGTATATAGGCGCGCGTATAAGATATCATATCAGATCTTAAACGATATAACCAACGTACTATAACTACTATTACTACTAGTATATGATATAAGCTCAGTTTTATACTATCATTAAACGCTTACGTATAATGCAACGTATCTGGTCAAAATATATTTCAGCCCTATATGATGCCAACACTTTTAATCAAGACGGCCAGGGCACCGTTAATATATATATATATATATATATATATAGGTATTTACCCCTATGTATATATATATTCATTAATATCTTCAGTCATATATATACCAGAGATATATATATATATATATATATATAACCAACGTCGCACTACACTTATAGGCGTCATACGTTACTATATATAGCTACTATATTACCATATAATTATGATCATGATATAAATATCGGTTATCTATCATAGTGAGTGTTGCGTATAGTACTATAAAATATACTCATAGTATGTTGTTTACTATATATGTGGTTTA
>JABUQX010002571.1:62500-65000 GCA_015478945.1 Trachelipus rathkii | reverse complement strand
TGCCCCAGAAATTACAAACCAAACCTCTCCGAAATCTCCCACCTCCCAAACCTCATAATGGGGGGTGACTTCAACGCTCACCACCCTACATGGTATAACGCCCAAGAAGCAAACCAAAGATTAACATACATCATAGCTAACCTCGAAAATCTAAACATCCTAAACAACACAAACAGCCACACCAGAAACCCACCTCAAACCAACCAAACGTGCACATCACCAGACATAACACTATGTTCACCAAATTTACACACAAAACTCCACTGGTCAACACAAACCGACCTAAACTCCGACCACCTACCCCATCATGATAAAATACCAAATGCCAACTCAGAAAAACATACACAAACTATAAAAAAGCAGACTAGACACTATTCACCAACCATATAGAAAACAGCATACATCCCCTAAGTATTACTAACACATCAACACATTAACAAAAGCCATACAAAATAGTCACTTCTCTAATTCAAAAAGCAGCTAACCGTGCCATCCCAGGAGGATCATAAAAATTACAACCTACCCTAGCACCTGAAATAGAACAATTAATCAAACAATGCAACTCGATCAGAATAAAAACTCCCACATCAATCCAAAAGACATCACATATTAACGCCCTTAACACCCCAATCAGAAACCTAACAAACACACATTTCTTCAAACAACTTCAAAACCTTCCTCACCAAAAAATCCAACACACGAACAACACCAGAATGTGGAAAACAATAAATACGCCGAAAAATTCAACCAACCAACAAACACACACTTCACGAATCCATCAAAACCCCAAACACACAAAACACACAAACCAACAAACAACATGCAAACACTCTCGGAACTCACATCGCAAAGCAAAGTCAAAAACCCACACACCCTCAAAACAGGAAAATCATCAAAGCCCTCCAAAAAATAAATTCAACCACCACCCAACGAATAGAAAATAATCACAACTGAGCCTGAGAAAAAATAAACAAAGACACTGAAAAACTCACCGGCAACTGGCCCAGACAATATCTAAAACAAACACCTCAAACACTTAGGGAATACAGCTTTAACACAATTAGCACAAATATGTAACAGCTCCATTAGCCCAAACTTCATTCCCCCTATCTGGAAAAAGCTATCATTATACCCAAATTAAAACCAGGAAAAGACCCCTCTGACCCTTCATCATATCGCCCCATCTCTCTATTATCAACACTATGCAAACTACTAGAAAAAAAACATACTAAACAAAATAACTCGATACATCAGTTCAACACAAACACTCACAAACATTATACAACCCACAATCAACAGCCTAAACTCAAAACCAACTCATAAAACAATAATCATAGCAATCGACATCAGCAAAGCATTCGATACAGTACCCAAACACAACTTGATCCACAAAATAACAAAATTTAACATCCTCACTAACCTAAAGAAATGGATTTCCAACTTTGTATCAGGACGAACAGCACAAATAGACACAAACAATGCAAAATCCCGACATCAACAACGGGCTACCCCAAGGCTCAATACTATCCCCCACATTGTTCAACCTATTTACGGCCGATCTACCACAACCACAAACAAATTACACAATCATAGCAACCTACACAGATGACATCACAATAGCCACTACACGCCAGAACCTAAACATGGCCACAAACCTGACACAACAATACATCAACCAACTTCAAACATGGCTAACAGAAAACAGAATGTCTGCCTCACCAAACAAATCTTCAATTACATTAATTACCACCGACCGCCAACTTGGTGCCACACACCCACTAGTCTACCTAAACAACATTGCTATACCCTTTAACAAAACTCCCAAAATCCTCGGAGTAACACTTGACACGCATCTCATATTCACAAAACACATAGACAACATAATTTCAGCTGCCTACAAGAAACTAAACATATTAAGAACCATCGCTGGCATAGACTTCACAAACAATTAATCAACATCCACCACTATATACAAACAATACATTCGCCCGACTCTAAACTACACTTATCCAATCTGGTACCCACTACGTATACTAGAAATAACATAAAGAAACTCCAAACGACACAAAACAAAGCTCTAAGAATCATAACAGGATGCACATCAACAACACCACAACAACACCTGCACGAAGAAACCAAAATTCTACCCATAGACACACACCTGGACATGATAGGCACACAATTCTTTTCCAAAACCCAAACACCCCAACACCCATGCCACATTGCACTCTCTAACCCTACCCACCACAGACTCAAACAACCTCCTTCTTCACCAGCCCTATATTATAAACAAATTCTAAACAACATTCCATCACCACCAAACAACACAACATACACTAAAAAAATCCACACAACACCAACAGAAAACCACTTAAGACGCGGACCACCAAACAACATTTTAAACAAACATCCACCAGAAATAGCACCAGAATTTAACTCACTACCAAGAACCAGTCAGTCATCCTTGGCAAAGCTAAGATGCGGCCATCACCCTAAATTA
>JABUQX010002571.1:42500-47500 GCA_015478945.1 Trachelipus rathkii | reverse complement strand
ATGGCTAAGAATTCATCTTTCAACTCGTTTAATATATCCAACAATAACTTATTTATAATTTCCGTTGAAGGGTGGAGTATGTGCCCATGTAAATATAAACATTCCAATAACACGTCTCAAGAATCTCGAATCTCCTAACTCGATGTTTTGTGGGGCTTAAAATTTTTCTTCCTTCTACTACAATATCTCTTATGCTTCTGCTAATGTTCTCCTAACAGAACAGATTTTCATGCCTTTTTTGATTACCTTACTACTTCTCACGAGACTGTTATATCTTCTCATCCAAATACTGAGGTCCTCTATTTAGGGGATTTCAATGTACACAAAACTGAATTGTTGGGATTCCTCTCGTACTGATTTAGTTGGGAGGAAGCCGAATCATTCAGTATTCTCAACGATCTTGAGCAACTGATTAAATAACCTACACACATTCCGGATCGTCCCAACCGATTCTTGAACACACTTGACCTATGTTTCACCACTAGTCCTTCTCTCTATAAATACACCACCTTCGCTCCTATCGGTAAATCTGACCACAACCTTATATCACTTAATTTAATACTTTCTCTCCAACATCTCCATCCGGCCCTATGCGTTTTTTCTGGCACTTGATCGGGCCGAATTTTGGGGCATTGCATGCTTCTACGCTAACTATAATTGAAGTGACTGCTTTGACTCTTAAGACGCTTCAGATTCTGCTGATAAAATGGGAACTGTAATTGTTAATTGTAATTTCTTTTGGCCATTTTGGATAATTAAATACAAATATAAAATTATAAAGAAGAAATTTAAAATACTAAATTCCAGAACGTGGAGCGGTATATATTTAGTAGTGTTCCTAAATGTGAAGTAAATTTTCCAAATTCTCTTCCACTGGTAGCAGGGGCTGGAAACCCCTTCTATCACATTTATCTTTCCGCAATGTGGTGATATATCGTTTAACATACTAATAGTAATAACAGTGATTGTGGTGATGATAAATATAATTAATGTTAATGATAATTTTAAATATGGTGAATAAGTGGTGATTAATATAATATATAGTGGTGATATATCGTTTAACTTACTAATAGTAATAACAGTGATTGTGGGTGATAATGATAATAATAATAATACAGTGTAATATTAATTAGTTAATGAAAATTTTTAATATAGTGAATAGTGGTAAATAATATTATTATATTGTGAAATATTGTGTATGGGCATAACAATATTAATATTAAACATAGTTGCCAGTGAATAGTGATAGTATGAATAATGATAGGTAGTGATAGTGATAGTATTTAATAAATAGTAGTGATATTTATATTTGTATATATATGTTGTGTTTGTGTATATGTATTTAGGTTATGTATATATATTTATGTTTGTATATATATGTATATATGTTTTTTTTTAAATATATTTATTTATTTATATAAAAAGCGCCCGATAGCTCAGTGTTAGAGCACTCGCCCAACAAAGCGAGGGTCCCAGGTTCGCATACTGGTCGGGTGGGAGAATGTGAGCTGTTCTCTCCTTGGGCTTAGCTCCGTCCTGCTCGGACGTTAAATGAGTACACCTCCTCCTTGATTAGGGCTCTGCCCGTGAGTGATGGTGTTTATCTCTGTAAAAAAAAAAAAAAAAAAAAAAAAAAGTTCATTCCTTCTTCGACTAAATCTTTTTCTCCTCAAAATCCATGGTTCGATAGTGCTTGTTCCCTGGCCATTCAGGCTAGAGACAATGCTTATCGGATGTGGAAAAATTCTCGTTCTCCTATCACTCTTGCCAATTTCATTCAGCTAAAAATCGTTGCAGGGTTATACTCTTCGACGAGCAAGCGGACTTTCATTAAACGAAATGCGCTGCCTCCTTGGTTCTCCTACTGACAAATCTCTCTGGCCTCTTGCCAAAAAACATCTCAACAACTTCTGTAAATCATCCTTCCTCCTCTTATTCGCTTTGATGATTCTGTTGTTAATACTCCAACATGAAAGGCCCAATCATCTCTTTGGCACTCCTATTTCCTCTAAATTCAACCCTGCGACGATTCTGGTAATTCCTCTGTCCTCCTCCTTCTCTCTCAGGTGGTCCTATGCCTTTATCTTCATTTCATTGATCGGTGCATGAGCTCCTTGAAATCTATTGAACTTAGGAGGCGGGTGGCCCGGATGGCATTCCTCTCCGAGTTTTGAGGAAGTGTGCTTCCGTGCTGACCCCACCCCTCGTACAACTATATTCTCTATGCCTCAATACTAGCACTTTTCCTCAGTGTGGAACGCGCATATGTCACCCTATTCCGAAAAAATGACTGGCTGCTCTGATCCTTCACTATCGCCCTATAGCTCTCACTTGTTATGTATTTCTAAGATCTTTTGAAACCCTTCTCAACTCTCACTTCTTAGAACATCTGGAATCTCTTTCCTTTCTTTCTGATTACCAGTACGGCCTTCCGGTGCTCGAGATCTACTGGCGATATACTTTTCCTATTTAACAGATTTATGGTTTTTCCCCATTAACAACTACGGGGGAGACTTGCGTCGTGGCGCTTGACATATTCAAAGCATTTGACCGGGTATGGCACGCGTCACTGCTCTCCAAGCTCCCCCTTTGGGTTCCTTCATCTCTTTGCTTACTTATGTTCTAGCTTTCTTCAAATCGCTCAATGGTGGCTGTTGTTGATGGGGCGGATTCTTTTTCTGTCGAATAGTTGGTGTTCCTTCAGGGTTCTGTTATCTCCTATTTATTCCTGCTTTTCATCCAAATGATCTTCCACGTTGCACATCTAACTCTATCCACTTCATATGTCGATACATAGACCCTTCATTTTTCAACTCATATCAATTCTGCTCCCTCTTTTACTGTCTAGAATTGCCTCTCGTCTAAATCTTTCCGATTCTATTCTCGACTTGATCTGGATAGAATTTCAAGGTTGGGTCGTTTCAAGCTTGTGAAATTTAATTCTTTAAAAACCCAACTTACAAATCTCTCTCTCTCTCTAAACACTTAAACTTTTTACTCTTTCGACGGTTCTCTCGTCTCTCTGTTGACAATATAAACATCCTTGGGCCTTAACATAACAAAAAATGTTTGAAAAACCTCAAATCACAGTGGTTGCTAGGCGGCCTCAAAGAAACTGGAAGTTCTGTTTAGAGTGCGAGACGTTTTTTCCTCTTCTCAGTTATTCCACCTATTACAGGTCTTCATCCGCCCTTGTATGGAATACTGCTCTCATACTGTGGGGGGCGGGGTCTCTGGTTTCATCCGGCTTTGGATAGGGTCGAGTCAAAGGCCAAAAAGACTTATAAACTCTCCGTACTTTCTAGTTCACTTGACCCTTTATATTTGCGGCGCGATGTTGGTGCTTTATCCCTTTTCTATAGGTACTGTAGAGGCAAGTGCTCGAGGGAACTATCCACTCGCGTACCACCACCTTTACGACGCCCTCGTAGCACAAGGGGTGCTGTGTCGGCACATGAGTTTTGTGTTGATGTTAGTAACTCCAGCCTAGTTCGCTGCGGGGCTGCTTTCTTCCTGCCACCTGTTCTGTGGATTTCTCTTCCAATCATCTGTGTTTCCTACTCAATGTTTAATTTCCCTCACTTTAAAGCCTGCGTCTGTGCTTCATCTGCGTTAATTGCGTTAAGAGTGGATTTTTGAGGCGTTTCAACACCCGTCCTTGAATAGGGTTCTGCCTGTGAGCGGCGGTAACAACTGTAAAAAAATAAATAAATAAAAGGTTCTAATAAGGAATTCCTTAAGCTAGCTGAAACCCCACAAAAATGGCACCTCCGACGGTGAACCACTTCTAGAATGCATTAAAATAGCAAAACCGAGGAGCTTGCTCGCTTGACAAAAAAAAAAAAAAATTAGACAGAGAAGTGGAAGCCGCCTTATCTGCAACCCCTGGCAACAGCACTGATAGTGACGATGGTGGCTTTTCAGCAAATAAACCTCACTGAAGAAAGATGAGGATTTGAAGTATGAGATTTTGATAGAGTTGCCGAAATTGCATTGACATCTCATTCTCCTTCAAAGAAGAATCACAACAGGGAACCTCATCGTAAAAACTGGAAGAGACAGTCATCAAGGAGAAAAGATTCAAAATTTTGCAGTCTGTGAAAGAGGAGATGGGGCTCTACGAAAACATGAGATGCATGCCTACAGAAGAGAATCTTTCATGTGGGTTGCATGAAAATGGGCCAAGGTTTCATTATGCAGTGCTTGCAGGCAAATAATTATCAGCACCTCCTTCAGTCGAAAGAGAGCGTATTTATAGTGTAGGTAGGAATGTAAACACCCCAAAAAGGAACAGTCTCTCGCCAGATACTAGTGAAAGCTTAATGTATTTGCATCACAATTTGTGAATTTTTGAATTTGAGTATTGAATGATATCTATCTTAAAGGAGTATTTTATATTATGTCATGTTTGAGTAATAGCGTTTTTTTATTTTAACTTTTCGGCGGATTAATTGAGTCTCTTCTTTCATTATTTTTATTCTTTATATTGTAGCTAGGTAAAGAATCTTCTTGTAAATCAAATCATGTTTAAAAACATAAAAGCTAGTAGCTAAAACTGTTGTTAATTACTTAATTTGAAAATGGAAGTGGAATAATTTTTTAAATAACACAACATAAAAAAGTTATTAATATAATTTGCAATTATTATTTCCTTAAAGGTACTATTTTAATTTATAAAATAAATATACTTGGGCACAACCAAATATGAAATATAAATACTAAGTATTGTTTGTGGACAGGGAACTGCAATCTTGAGTTTGCCTAGCAGTGCATCAAATGTTCTATCTTATTTACTGTGTATTACTGTATTTATTTATTAGATTAAAGTATCGGTTATCGGTATCGGTATCGGTATCGGCACCTAAAAAAAATAGAGTATCGGTATCTATCGGTATCGGCCTCTTTTCTTGTATCGGTACATCCCTAGTATATATATATATATTAATATATATATTATATATATATATATATATATATATATATATATATATATATATTAT
>JABUQX010002571.1:20000-40000 GCA_015478945.1 Trachelipus rathkii | reverse complement strand
ATATATATATATATATATATACTATATATTATATATATATTATATATATATATATATATATTATATTATATATATATATATTATATATATATATATATATATATATTATATATATATATATATATATTATGGTACCTAGCTGTTACGTAGCATTAGCATCGACTCTTGCAGGAGTCTAGGCTTTCATGGATTCTACTAAAGTCTTGGACGAAATAGACCTTATGGGTGGGACAGGATGGTCAAAATATTTCAGAAGGGAGGCGGAATGATGTAGGTGAGGACCTTCTAAATTAGCAATGGACTGCTGGAGGGGAACTAACACCAGCACTCCTCTCACCAAGGAAATCTTTCCATCTTTCCTTTTCAGCATAGGCAGAATTTTTTGAACTTGTTCTTAAAATATAATACACCTCTCCTAGTTCTGCGGCTGCTGTAGGGCGAATATTTAGTATTGGTGGGGATATTTTGAGGGCAAAGAGGTCAACCTTAACTGCTTTTAATTTTGAGCACCAAATCTTTTTGAAAGGTAATATGGATCTCTTGTCCTTTGAAGACGACCTTGAGGAGGAAGTGGAAAATCTTGAGTTTTGTAAATATTCATTAAATTTTTCATATAATATTATAAATAATTTTTTTGTAGGGATATATACTATTTAGTATTTTAATATTAAAATCTGTGTGAAGTCGCACATTATTAGCGGGAGACGTGCGGACGCTGCGGACTTGCGATAGCGGAGGTTTTATGTTTGAATAAGTGCGGAGGAGCGCTAGCGGACTTCGTTTTCTCGAGGGTGCGGAGGTGCGGCTAGCGGACTACCCCTAAATGAGCGGGTTGCTCGCCTCTGATATAATATATATATTATATAGATATATATATATATATATATATATAATTATATTATTATATATATTATAATATATATTATATTATATTATATATATATATATAATATAATATATATATATATATATATTATCTACACTACTCGTCAAAAAAAACGCACCACTAGGGTAAATGAAACTCGCAGGAACGGGAAGGCCCCTAATCCCATGAAACCCTACACCAACACAGACGACAGCATCAGTGTAACTATCTGTTAACCCTCCGCAGAGAATTTCGCTGCAGTATTGGGGCCGTCACAGAGGTAAATTTTAGCAAAACATAAACCACGTAACTAGACATGTGAGAGGTAGGGGTAGGTTATGTCGGGGGTATAATGGAGCGAGGGATCATTCGTGTACGAAGCGACTCCGATAAACATGGAGAGGATAGTACGTCAACTGTCAAGAGATCAGTGCGAGCAGATAACAACCCTCCACGCCGAAGGACACGTGTACAGGGCACTTGATTGACGGTTCGGTGTACCGCACACAACGATTGCACGGGTTGTCCAACGGTACACAGAAACCCTGACACATTGATCGCTGGCGATGACAAGGTAGGCCCAGGGCCACGACACCCGTGGAAGTCCGATTTATACGTCTGCGTGCATTACGAAAGCTCCACACAGCAGCACGACATCTGCAGATACAGCTGGCGGAGGTACATGGCACCAGGGTGAGTGACAATGCAGTGCGTCGACGCCTTGCGAAAAATAATTACCGGCCCCAGAGGCCTGCCATAGGTCCACTGCACACCGCGGAACATCGAAGGGCGCGACTGGCATTTGCCCGAGAACCCATCCATTGGACGGTCGACGATTGGCCAAAGGTGCTCTTTACGGATGAGTCGAGAGTGTCTCTGTATGCCTCGGGCAGGCGTGTTAGAGTATACCGACGACCGACGGAGGGGTTGGCGCAATGCACTGTGCGGCAGGTGCCACCGTTTGGAGGTGGGTCGGTTATGGTCTTGGGAGGCATCTCTTGCCTACGGAGTTACACATCTTTGATGGAGGCACTCTTACTGCTGTAAGGTATATCACATACAACCTCGAACCATATGTCACGCCAAATGCCCCCTACATCGGTGACTCTTTCATCCTAATACATGACAATGCAAGACCACACATGGCCCAATATGTGAACGACTACCTTAGGAGGGTTCAATACGGGTTTGGAGTGGCCAGCATATAGTCGGACCTCACCCATCGATATCTTGTGGAATATCTCTGAAACGTCGATCCTACAAGCTGCAGACAACCCTTTCCACGGACCTTCGCCGGACCTGCGACAGGCACTGCACGTCGTATGGGATCAAATCACTATCTACGACATTCGCCCACTCAACGAGAGCATTTCATGATGGTGCCAGGCAGTTATCTGTGCCAGAAGGGGTCATACACGGTATTGAGACAGGCATAAAACCCCCCCTCCGAGACCCGTCCACCGTACCGTACCAAACATTGTGTGTTTGCGCGCCGAACCTCCGACCCTACTGAAGAGACCATTTGACTTTACCGCTTGGCCACACACCTCTATCATTAACCTACGGTCTGGGTAGGGAATCCACCATGTATCGTCATTGGTCCAAAAAAGTGTATGTCGCCGTTCTTGCAACCTTTTCTAACCCTTCATAGTCGCCTCGTATCGTTGTGGTGCGTTAATTTTGGACGAGCAATATTATTACTATTTAGTAGATATATATCTAGTATATATAATATATATATATATTATTATATTATATATATATATATATATATATTATATATTATATATAGTATATATATATATATATATATATACATATAGTATATATATATATATATATATATATATATATATATATATAGTATATATTATATATATTAATATTATATATAAAAATACTATATATATATATATATTAAATAATCTATATTACTTAGGATGGGCTGCAGCATGTCCATATCTCGCGGTGCGAGATGCGGATGTTTGATTTAAACATCCGCGGAGCGGAGTGTTTTAATCATAACTATACTATTTATATATAGGATATATATACTATATATATATAAAATATATATATATATATATAGCTAGTTATCAGTACTATATATATTATTTATATATATATATATTATATTATTATATATTATATATAGTAATATATATATAATATGATATATAATATATATATAATATTATAATATATTATATATATATAGTATATTAATTATATAATATAATATAATATAGTATATTAATATATATTATATAGATATATTATATATATAATATATCTATATAACGTATATTAATTATATATAGTATATAATACGAGGTTGTTTAGCCCAACCAATCTAATATAATATAATTGTTACTCAGGGTGCGGGACCGGGGACCCAAACTCAAAATGGACCCGCATCAACACCCTCTTTCCTACTCTTCGACCTTTAATGAAAGAGATTATACATGGATTATATACTTTTGGCACCCTAGTAATTGAAAGTTCCAATATGTGAAGGGTTGTTGCTTGAAGAGACCATCAATTTTCTCCTGGTGCCGTTCTATCTGCTGGAGAGTCTTGGTTTCTCTTTTCATCAATATACCGAGCATTGCTAAATTGACCTCCTTCACTTGGCGGAACACTAGGTTGGAGGGACAGGCCAGGTATTTCTTGCAAAGTTTACTTAAGCGTGGGGTAACATTTTAGCATTTGCATTAAATAACACTCCGACCCTGATTAGGATCGGTCATTTGAGTTTGTAATCTAGTCGTTTTCTTGGTGATAGTTTTCGCATAATTTGCACGTGCAGTTTTTTTGATAATGCGGTGTGTTTCTTTCATCTACTGGTTGATCTAGTAGAAATTCTTCCAGTGAAATGTTATTGATTTACTTGTAGAAGATTTTGGTTCTGTATATTTCATTTTTTTTCTTTCAATGGATGGCTAATTAATAGACTAACTGTTCGAATTGAAGTTTTCCTTGCAAGTTTACCCAAGCGTGAGGTAAACATTTTGATTAAACTTTCCACCAACTGATTGGTCATCAATTTAATTAATCGTCTTTTCTCGTGGTGATATACGTTTTCAATTCATGTCTTGCACTATATTCTTTTTGGTAATCACGTGTGTTTCTTCATCGTAACTGGGACTGTAGAAATTCTTCCAGTGAAGTTTATATTCGATTTTGATTGTAGAGAACTCGAGAGTTCTGTAGATTTTTTGTTTTTTGTTCCTTTAATTGGTGGCGAATTAATAAACTGTTCGTATTGAAGTTTTTCACTGCAACACAAAGTAACGATTTAACTTGTTTTAATATCGTTACAAAGAAAAAAACTTGCCTTTATATCGGGAATCTAAGTAAGTTGCAATCGTATGAAGGTCATTAATTTCTACAGAACCAAAGCGTTTTTACTACCTCTAGTTTACATTACATTTTTCTTCGTGTTAAAACCGTCAGATCATTTTCATTTGAAATGGTTCAAAAATGCTTATTTAGCGCTTGAGAATTAATGGTATTACTATGAGACAGAAGCGTAGAGGCGCCTGATTTTTTTTTGTTAGTTTTCTTCTAAATGTTTCAAGTAGCTTTTAAGGCACGGTGTGATATGAATGTCAATTTTTCGTACAAATTAATAAGAGTTGGTTGACTTTGAAATTACGAAGCTTGGCGTACGAGCAGAATTTTCTGTTCGAGCAATACTTCTTTCAATCCATGATGATGTGTACTATTCCAAGGGAGTTTGGGATGTGCTTTTGATAACATTTACAGATATGGAATATCAAGCCGGTTTTTAAAATTGCCTTAAAACTGCATATTTAACGCTTTTTTTCTTTTCTTTTCGATTCAGTTCTTTAAGTATTTTTATTATAAATTCTATTGATCAAATCGTCTCGACTCTCGACAATAAACATCCGCGCACATCCGCAGGGCAAAGCCGCGGGTAATTGCGGATGCGGATTCTTTAAAAATGTGCGGGAGTGCTCCGCTGGATTGCGCGAGCGGGATGTTGACCAGTGCATGCACTAATCATTATATATTATATAGTATAAGAATTAATGTTATAGTTATTAATAATTTATAGTATATAGCTACAAGTTAATAGGTTATATGATATAGTATAATTATAATATATTTTATATATATATATATAAGAGTTAGTATATATATTAGTAGAATATTATATATATATTATATATATTATATACTAATTATATTATATAATTAATAGTATGTAGTTATTATTATATACATTTATTATATATTATAGTAGTATAGTAATAATCTATATAGCGAGTATGTGGTATATAATTAGTAGTAGAAATGGTATATATTAGAACTATTATATATAGCTCTGGCAATTATTATAGTATAGTTATATATATATATATTATTCATATGATATATATAGTTAGTAATATCCTACTATCAGACTATATTATATAGTCTATAATAATAGATCTCTGATCGAATTATTTAGATAATATTTAGAAGTAATTAATATATATTAATAATATAGATATGTACAGTATAGTATATAGATATATAGTAGTATACTAATTATATAATATATATCTATATCATATATATAGTATGAATATGTACTGATTTATTATAATATTATATATTATATTTAATATATATATTATATACTATTATATATATAATAAGTAATAGTTAGTAGTGACTCAAAAAAAAATGGCCTGACGGCCCGGCGCCCACCCCGCCACCTTTTGTGAAAGTCATTCGCTGTCAATCTTATCTTGCAGGATATGGCGGAAGCAACGCTTGTGAATACAACTAGACCTCAATGGAAGCTCGAGCAAAGAATATACCACATCAAACTTTACTACAAGACAGGCTCGTTCAAGAAAATCCAGGAGACTTTCATGCTTCAGTTCGAATGTGAGAAGGCCCCATCCAAAAGCATAATTCAGAACTAGGTGGACCACATTGATAAGTATGGGACCGTGAAGAGCCTTAATGCAGCAAGTGAAAAGCGTCCAAGCCACTCAGGACTTCCCAAGAAGCACACAACCAAGCTGGTCGAGAGTGTGAGAGAGTCGGTTCAGCAAAGACCGAGACGCTCTGAGAACAAGCGAAGTTAGTCCTTCGATATATCCCGTGATACTTGTAGGAAAGTACTAGTAAATTATATTAGGACTTACCCATACAGAATACAGACGAAACAGACGCTTACAGCCTCAGACAAACAGCAGAGAAAGGCTATGGCAATTAAGTTACTAGGGAAGATACAGGAGACATTAAATTTCCTTAACCTCCTTTGGACCTCAGATGAAGCCAGCTTCCATCTTGAAGGAAAGCTGAACTCAAAGACAAATGTTTTCTGAGGAACCTCCAAACCCAATGAAGTAGTCACCAAGTCCCTACACTTGGCTAAGTGCACAGTATGAGCTGCAACCTCGACCAGATGCATCATCGGACCATTCTTCTTCAAGGATCTGGTGCGACAGTTGAGGTCCTCAAAATCTTCAAGAGTGAGCTACAGACTCTCTATCCATCGCTTACGAGAAAGTTCTGGTTCCAGCGAGATGAAGCAAGCTCTCACACTCAAACCTGTCCCGAGATTGGCTGAAAAAGAACTTTGGAGGGCGTGTGATCAGACTCAAGACAGATTTTGAGTGGGCACATCATAGCCCATACCTTAGCCCCCAGATTTCTTCCATTGGGGCTATCTCAAGGACCGAGTGTACGCAGGAAGACCCAGGACCATCACTGAACTCGAGGAAACTATCAGGGAGGAGATTAGAGACATTCCTCGGTCTGTTTGTAAGAACATGACAACTTTGTGCTGCGCCTCAAGAAATGCACCGAGCTAAATGGAGGTCATCTCGAACACATGCTCCAGAACAGCAGTTCCCAGAAGGTGGTCCGCAGACCAGCGTCGGTCCGTGAAATGCTCTTTACTGGTCCATGATACCTAAATGGTGAACAAATGAATTTTTTTCCTTATTAAAATTAGAAAACGATAACTAATTAATTCCTGTGTTCTCTTTTTATATATATATAGTATAAGAGTGATATATTTATATTATTATATTAATTATAATAAATATATATATATTATATATATAATATATAATATATAATAAAAAAAAAATATAATATATAATTATATTTATATAAATATATATTAATATTATATTAATTTTTTTTTTTTTTTTTTACAGTTGTCACCACCCCCACTGGCATAGCCCTATTCAAGGAGGGGGTATTAAACTCAACAAAAGTTCAACTAACGCAAATTTGTGCGCAGATTGAGTTACAGCAAGACCGCGGGCTTTAAGTGAGGGAGTTAAAATTGAGTAGGAAACACAGAAGATGGAAGAAGAATTCTAAGCGAGGAACAGAAGTACAGAAGAAGGAGGAACTCACACGGCGAAATATATATACTAATATCAATACAAACTCATGTGCAGATATAACAGTAGCGCTGTGGCTAAGAGGGCGTCTTAAAGTTGATGCACGCGAATGAAAGTTTCCCTCGACACTTGCTGCTACGCGTACCCTATAGAAGCAAGAATAAAGCAACCAACATCCGCCATATAACCCGGGTCAAGTAAGGAGCAGTTTATAAGTCCTTTTTGCCTTTGACTCGACCATATCCAAAATCCCGGGTGAACCTGAGCCCCCCCAGATATGAGAGAAGTACTTCCATACAAGGGCAGACTCGCAGCACACTCTCGCATACTGGAAGTAACTGGAAGAGGTAAAAGGTACTCGCAGCTACTCCACACGCACTCAGCCAGTATTCTTTAGAGGCACCATAAGCAACTTTTTCACATGTTTGTGATGAGGGGGATTCTACACAAAGACAGTGTATTGTTTTATGCTAAGGCCAAAGGATGTTGATATGTCAACATGAGAGACGAGAAAACCGTCGGAAAGAGATAAAAAATTTAGAAGGTGTCTTAGGAACGGAGATTTTGTAGAAGTTGGGTTTTAAGAATTAAATTTCAACAAAGGTTTGAGACGAAAACGACAGAACACGGAGAAATTCTATCCAGATAGCGAGAATGGAATTAAAAAAAGATATAAGGAAGAGAGGCAATTCTAGAAGATAAAAAAAAGAAAGCTGCAAAATTGAAAAATGCAGGTTGAAGAAGGAATGGGTCAGTCACGGCAAAGTGAGGTCAGAGTCAGATGGTCCAAACTTGGACTTCTATACTGAAAAGAAGCAGGAATAAAAGTAGTACATGGGTCAGTGCAAATTACTTTCTCGTCAGAGTGACGAAGATGCAGTTTTACAGCAACAATCAAAACAAACACACAATAAGACTTGTGATTTTGGAAAGATATAGGTGAGGAGCTTAAGTAGCATTAGAGAGAAGGATAATCCGAGGAAGGGACTTGAGGAGAGAGCCGTGACAGTGCATCACCCTGTCAAATGCTTGAGTATGTCTGCGAGCAACGAGGCCAGTCTCAGCCATTCATTTTAAAGAGGCGAAGAGATACCATAATCTGTTAAAGTAGGAGTATATCATCCAGTATGACCTCTAAGGCGCGAAAAGCGCGAGTACTATCTCGGCATGCGAGAATAAGAAGGCGAATTCGAGATTAACAGATGGTTTAATTAGACATATGAAGTATGAAGAAGGGTTTTCACAAGATTGAATAGATGGAATAACAAGTGAGAAGCTTATAGGGCGATAGTTAGAAGGGAAAGTGCGCTTCTTTTTTTCGGAATAGATTGAACATAGGCTTGCTTCCAACCTGAGGGAAAGTGCTCGTATTGAGGCATAGAGAATATAGTTGAACGAGAGGAGGGGCCTGCACGGAAGCACACTCCTCAAAATCTCGGGAGGGAATGCCATATATATATATATATATCATATATTATATTATATATATATATTTTATAAATATATATATATAATATTATATACTATATACTATATACTATACTATATACTGAGTAAATAATATATGTGAAGAGTAGATATATTATTAACCTAGTATATATAGATATATATATAATAGTATATATATATTAATACAATCAATATATATATTATATATATATTATAATGATATTACATATTATATAAATATACATATAAAAATCAAGTATCTACATATATAATATATAACATTAGTATTTACTATACTTTTCCGTATATCAATTATTTATGACATAAAATAGTCAATTATATAAAATATATAATAAAATAATTTAATATTTTATTCTGGATATGGTTGTTTTTGCTAAAAATATTAAATTTACTACACATACACATTTATATAACCATAACTATCTAACTTATGTGATATATATTACTACACTCATAAGGGCACGGATGCTATTAGTTATTTCATTATAAGTATGATATATTATTATATATATATATATATATATAGTTCATTTTAATATTATTATACCAAATATATAATAAAAGTTGATAATAAATATTAGTTAGTGAAATATATATAACTAGATATTAAATATTATATAATATAATTAAATAATTTATTAAATATCCATTTTAATAATACCTATATAAATCGCACTCCCAAATTTTTTGGATTAAGTAAAGGTATTTATATACTCATGGAAGTACAAAAAAAAATATTTTTTCATTTATCTACTATCTCTCTCTCTCCCATCACTATTATAAATACAATTTAAGTACATTTGCATCCAAATTATGCCAATATTATTATATATATATATAGTATATATATATATTTATATATATATATATATATATTCATACTAGTATATATATATAATATATTCATATCTTCACTTCACTCTTCATACTATTCATATATATTTATATATATATTACTATCACTCACTATATATAAATATATATATTAAAATATTTATATATATATATATATATATTATATATATATATATATATTATAATTAATATTATAATTAATATATATAATATATTAAATATACTATTTAATGTTATATATATATTATTAATATATATATTATTATATATATATATAATTAATATTATATATATATATATAATTATATAATATATATATTATATATTATAATATATATTATATTATATATAATACATAATTATATAATATTAATATATTAAATATATATATATATATCATATATATATATTATATATATTTATAATTAATATATATTAATAATTAATATATATATATATATATATTATAATAATATATATTTATATCTATTTATTATATAATATAATATTATATATATATATTAATATATATAGGTATAAATTAATAGTATATATACTTATGTGACTTAATTATAGTATATTAGTAGTATTAGGCTATTATACTTTATATTAAAGAGATATATAGTATTTACTATATATGACTATATATATATATATATACTACTATATATAATATATATAGTATATATATAAATATACACGATATAATTGAATAAAAAGCATACAATGTGTTTGCCTGCATTTAGTATATATATGTATACAATGTACTATAATATATGTAATTTTAATATTATCTTATTGTAAATATTAATATATATATTATATATGATATCAATGTATATATTTATATATATTATTTATATATATATTAATATATATTCTTAATATATTTTTCCATAATTAAAATTAAAAAATGATTATTATTTTTATCCTGTATTCTTTACTTGTTTATCATATATATATATAAATATATATATAATTATATATATATATATATATTATTATATACTATATATAATATTAGATATAAAATCATCATCTTTTGATACCCAAATTTACATACGAATCTGAATCAGTATCTTTTGATATACAATATAGTATAAATATAATATATATATAAAATTATATAGTATTATCATACAAACTATATACTATATATCTGTTATATAGATATAGTATAATAAATATATAATATTATACTCTATATTATATATATATATATATAACTCTATATCTTATATATATCATAATATAGTATATAGTATATATAGTATACTATGTAATTAATATGGTATTATATATAGTTATTATATATATATATATATTACTATATATATACTAACCATATATTATAAGACTTATTTCCTAAGCGAGTTTATATCACTTATTATAAATACCACTATATAACGCACCTACTATTGCCTATTATATATATATATATATTTATATATATTCTTAGACTTATACTTATATCAGATCTTAGTGATGAGCGAAAATTTAGTAGAATCGTAATAAAAATTTAAGTACTATAAGTATCTATATATACGATCATAATAATAAATAAACAAATTATTCTCAAGGGTGTTCTGAACAATATATATATATTATTAATATATTATTATAATATCATACTTATATATATAATATATATATATATATATATATATATATATCTTACTTATACTATTATATATTATACCGGATATATACAGATATATTCGCTCTTCTCATTCTTATGAAGATATACTATATATTTATACTATGAAGTATAAAGTCTTGAATAGTAATATTATTACTTATTATCTATATATTATAAGAATATATTATACTATTTTAAATTATATAATATTATATATATTATTATTATATATACATATTATATATATACTATGAGTAGTATAATATATAATCTATCAACAAGTATATATATATATTATATTATATATATATATTATATATATATATTATATAGTATTATATATATATATAATATATATACAATCGATATATATATTGTCTCTTTATAATTTCTACCTTATTGGGCCTTATTGATAATTATCTTTCTTATTGGCCTTATCAAATAATTTCTTCTTTATTTATTAGTATTTTTTATTTATTCTTCTTATTGAAAATGAGAACGGGTCTCATGAAAATTTTTATCAAATGTATTTTATCAATTTTTTTGATTTTCATTCCATTTCGGTAGTTTTTTTTCAGTTCTCAGGCTACTTTTCTAGTTTTCTTGAAAAAAAAATGTGGCACAACGCTGTTTCAGGAAGCAAATTCATTAGTAAACGGGCGGGGTGGGCGGCGGAAGGATACTTTGTTTACAAACAAATTTCTTTACAAAACATGTGTCGGAAATGGGCTTGCCAAAGTTTTTTAATATTTTAGTTAACTTCTATATTAAGGATACTATATCGTTTCATTTCATAAAATAGATAAATATAAGTATAAGAGTATTGTTTACAATTGCCAGCTGATCTGACGGGCGCGCTCGGCCGTTTAAGGTACTCAAATTTCTGTTTCCTAATTGGTTAATGTGATTTTTTTCATTCGAAGCGTTCCGAGTCGATTTTGCACACGGCCTGCACTCGAGCTTCTGGAAACGCAGCTTCAGTTCATTCACACTTACCTTATCGAAGTGTCTTTTTTGTTTATTTTCATTCAATTATGCATCAACGCCTTTTGGCTAGCAACATAACCCACATGAGCCAAAATTACATAATTATTTTCTTTTTTACAAGCTATCATATTATATCTATATTATATCTATATAATATCTATATATAATATATATATATATATATATTTATATACTTAATAATAAATATATTATATATATATATATATATATATTATATATATATATATAATATATATAAATCCTAATATATTATATTATATATATATATAGTATATATAATATATATATATATATATATAATATATATATATATATATATATATATACTTATTATTATATATATTTTTATCTATTGTTTAATAAATATATAATAAATTCACAGTCACTCAACCAACTGACTAACGACCTTGTCAAGTGGACCCATATATATATATACCGGTATATATATATATATATATATATATATATATATATATATATATATATATATATATATATATATATATATATATATATATATATATAATATATGTCGCACTAGAAAACTAGCTTGACAATAGGAATATTAAAATGATTTAATTAAGTTTTCTTCTTTATTAAAATCAATTGCATAGAAATGGTTATAGACATCTTCGATAGAATAATAATTTATTTTAACACTTGGTATACTTCACGGTTTGTTTTTTAAACAATCGAATCCCAATGGGAAGTTATTATTTTTTCTTCCCTATAATTTCTTTCTCAATTTAGTATAATAGTGAATAATAGTAATGTTCATTTGTAAATTATAATTTTCTTTTACCTCCTCTACATCTTTTGCTCCTTGGTACAGATCGCACCATACTTTATTTTATTCAGAATTAAATACCAGTAAAATCATTATTTTGTTCACAGAATTATAATTAATGTTTTCTTTTTTATAATGGATTGTTATCGGGTCAAGGCCGACACCCGGAGGTGGGCAGCGCAAGGCTCCCGCCTTTACAAGCTGGCTTTCTTTTTAAGACTCCCGATACATTTCAAATTTGCCCGCTTTGCAGCTTACACAGAGGGGACGACACCTAGCGTCCTTTACCTAATCTCTTTTAACTGTAAGAAAACAACCGTTACAATTCCCTAATTTACATAATTATTATAGTAAAGGGGGTCAGCTCTCTTACACATGGTGATCCTAAAGGGACTTCAAATGGACCCCATTAATTAAAAATCATGACTTTTTATAATCCTAATTATAATAAAATATAAAGTTCGCAAAAAAACTATTTTTTTTTGAAAAATCTTATGGGTGAGTTCCGTAGAATTTTTTGCACATTTAAAAATTTACCCTTTTATTTCAGATAAAAGAATTTATAAATCTCCCCTTTTTTGTGAACATCATTTAGTATTAAAACACCTTCAATTTGTTTATTTCAAATAATTAAAAATTATTATTATTATTTTCTTTTTGAAATCCTATA
Source organism: Trachelipus rathkii (assembly GCA_015478945.1). NCBI lineage: Eukaryota > Metazoa > Arthropoda > Malacostraca > Isopoda > Trachelipodidae > Trachelipus > Trachelipus rathkii. The sequence continues at coordinate 26,326 of JABUQX010002571.1, read as the reverse complement.
CTTTATCAGGGTATTCTATTCAAACTATTTCTTTTTTAAATATAATTACCATAACCACCAATTAAAATAATTGTACACTAATATTAATTAATTAATAATCAACTCTCATTTCAATTTGTTTCAATTTTTTTTAATTATATATATATATATATCATATATATATATATATATTATATATATATATATGATATCTATTATATATATATATATATATATATATATATATATATATATTATATATATATATATATATATAATATATATATATAGTATGTATATTACATTATATATATATATATTTATATATATATATATATATATATTTATATATATATTTATAGCAATTAATTAATTTTATACCCATATATCAACACACCACACCACCACAATCATATATATATATATTATATATATATATATATTATATTATTTATATATATAATATATTTATATTATATTATATATATATATATATATTATATTAAAAATATTTTCTTTTAGTTAATATTACATGGATATTACATAAAATATATCTATAAAAATATTTGATTTCTATCCAACATATATTATATATTATATAATTTATATATAATATATATACTATATATATATATATTATATATATATATATATATATATTATATATATAATTGGTCAATTACACCCATAAACCAACACACACACACAAAAAATATATATATGCATGAAAATAAGAAGAAAATATATATATATTTATATATATTTTATATTATATAATATAATATAATATATTAAATTTATATTATTATTTTATATATATTATATATATATATATTTATATATTTATATATTAATAATATTATAATATATATATATAGTATCTATATATATATATTATATATTGGTTAATTATACCCATATACGAACAAATTCATCGCACACACACACAAAACCACAAATATATATTAATATTTTATATATATATATTACTATATATCTAATTATATATAATATATATATATATATTATAATATATATATATATATAATTATCAATATTTATATATATTGTAATTTTTAATCTCTAACGAACACACACACATATATATATATATCTATTATAATAATAATATATATATATATATATATATTATATAAATATATATATATAATATATATATATATTATATATATTATATATATATTTAAATTGATATTATAAATATATATATATATATTATAATTATTATATTATATATATTATATATGTATAAATATATATATATATATAATATATAATATTTATATATATTATTTATATATATATAATAAATATATTCTTTGACTTCTAATGTCGTTCATTATTTAATATATACTTTCGCTTCTTATGGTAATTTTGTTAATAAGCATGTTATTTCTTTATTTTATTTTTAGTTTTTATTTATTTTTATTTTTTATTTAAAAAGAATATATATATTTTAAACTTTTTAATTTAATTTTTGTTTATTTGTTATAAACATTTTGTTTTTTACATAAAAATTTATTCTTTTATGTTTATAACTTAGAAAATTTGCATATTTTCATACTAAGCAGATAAATTAGTAATCATAAATATACTAACTCAGCCCCGCTCCTACCCATGCTGATTATTGATCTATTGATCTATTTGATCTATTCGTCTATTGATTAAGTCATATTTTTGTATAATATACAAAACTTTTATTTATTTTGTTTTGTTTCTTTAACATTTTTGTTTTTTACTTTAAAAAATTATTCTTTTTATGTTTATTAACTTAACAAATTAGATTTTTCCAATAACTTATAAGCAGTAATTCAGTAATCAGTATTATCAAGTAACCTCGCAGACACTCTACCCATCGTGATCTTTGATCTAGTTTATGCTATTGATTATGATTATTGTTTCAAGTCATATTTTGTATAATATCAAAACTTTTATTATTTTGTTTTGTTTCTTTAACATTTTTGTTTTTTACTAAAAAATTATTCTTTTTATTTATAACTTAACAAATTTAGCATTTTTACATACCTTAAGCAGTAAATCAGTAAATCTGTAAATCAAATGTATCCAGCCCTCTTCTATCCCTCCGTGATCTATATTTGGATTATTGATTATTGAACTATTGATCTTATGGATTCAAGTCATATTTTTGGTATCATTTTCAAGTTCCTTCTGTTACTTGAGTTGTGTCGCAAGCAGTTGTTAATAAAAACTAAAAAATTATCTTTTATTTTATCCATTAGTAAAATTGGATGTGACATAGGTTTTGGAGTAATTATAAATCTGTAAATCACTACCTCCATCAAACCCTCTACCCCGTGATCTATTGATCTATTGATCTATGATTCAAGTCATATTTGACATAACACAAAAACTGATTTCTTTTATTTTGCTGCTTAAGCATCTTTTTTTTTAATTATATTTATTCTTTTATGTTTTTTCCTTTCAATTTGCATTTTACATATCTTAAAAGCACTAAATGAGTAATCAGTAAATCAATACGCTCTCACCACCTATGATCTATTGACTATTGATCTATTGATCTATTGATTCATTCATATTTTATATATATATAAACAAAATTTAATTTATTTGTTTGATTTCATCTTCAATATTTTTTGTTTTTAACACAAAATTTATTCTTTTTGTGTTTTTTTAAAAAATTGCTTTTTTACATATTAAAGCAGTAATAGTAATCAGTAAATAAACTGTAATCCAGCACCTCCTACCTTCCAGATCTTATTGATTATTGTCTAATTGATCTAATTGATTTATTGATTTCTGTATATTTTGAGCATTAGCGCCAACGGTGATTTATTTGTGTTTTGTTTTAACCAAACATGTTTGATGCGAAAGAACTATACTTTCCCCATGTTGATACTTTTACCCCACTCCTTCCATCGTGATTCTATTGATCTATGTTGATCTATTGATCTAATTGATTCAAGTCATATTTTGTTAAAATACAAAAACTTTTATTTTTTTTTGTTTTGTTTCTTTAAACATTGTTTTTTACTAAAAAAATTATTCTTTTATGTTTTATAACTAAAAATTTGCATTTTTACATACTTCATAATCAGTAAATCAGTAATCAAAATGCCCTCCATACCCTCCTACCCTTCATGAAGAATTGATCTTTTGATCTACTCGACTTTAGTGATATATTGATTCATGTCATATTTGTTTTAATAATATAACAAAAAGCTTTATTTAATTTTTGTTGTTTCTTTAAACATTTTTGTTTTTTATAAAAATTTAATTTTTTTATGTTTTTACTAACTTAAAAATTTGATTTTTTCATACCCTTATGAGTTAGGTTAGGAAGAAATATATTTTTGTTTAGTTTCAATATTATATGTTAATGTAAAAGTTACATTAATATTTTAGAGATATGTTTGAAAGTGTTGTATATTTTCATTTAACTTGACCGTTTGATATATTTAACAACAACAGCACCAACAAACAACAACAACACAAAACAACAACAACAACAATAACAACAACAACACAACACAACACACAACAACACACAACAACAAACAAAAAGCAATATTCAATAACAAAACATCAGCACGTGCAACAAATGCAACCAACAACGTGACATTTTCAACATACACCAGCTACAGAAAGAATTTATTTTATGTTATGTTATACAAATATGACATGAATCCAATAGATCAAAGATCAATAGATCATTGGATGGGTAGGAGGGTAGAGTGGGTGGTTTGATTTTACTGATTTACTGATTTAACTGCTTTAGGGTATGTAAAATGCAATTTTTTTAAAGTTATAACTAAAAAGAATAATTTTTTTAGTAAAACAAAATGTTTAAAGAAAAGCAAACAAAATAAATAAAGTTTTGTGTTATGTTATACAAAATAATGACTTGAATCAAAGATTAATAGAAGAGGGATTAGGATAAATAGGATCAATAGATCAATAGATCATAGATGGGTATGAGGGTGGCAGGATACAGTTTGATTTACTGATTACCTGATTTACTGCTTTAAGGTATGTAAAAATGCAAATTTTTCAGTTATAACATAAGAATAATTTTTTAGTACGACAAACAAAATGTTTAAGAAAAACAAAATAATAAAAGTTTGGTGTTATATTATTAAAATTATACGTAATCAAATAGATATAGATATAGATCAATAAGATCAATAGATCGCCGGATGGGTAGGAGATAAGTGGGAGGTTGAATTACTGTTTACTGGATTTCTGCTTTAGGGTAGTTAAGAATAACAATTTTAATAAAATAATGAACTTGAATATAGATTAAATAGATAATAGATCACGGTATGGGTACGGAACGGTAGAGTGGGTAGTTTGATTTACTGATTTACTAATTTACTGCTTTAGGATATGTAAAATGCTAATTTTTTTAAGTTATAAACATAAAAAGAATAAATTTTTTAGTAAAACAAATGTTTAAAGGAAAAAAAACAAATAAATAAAAGTGTTGTGTTTATATAATATTATATATAAAATTATATAGATGATCATAGAAATAGTTATTCATGGTGGAGTAAGGATGATAGAGTTGGGTGTATTAATTATTTGATTACTGATTTTATCTTATGCTTTATAGGATTGTAAAAATGCATTTATATATTTAAAAATTATTTTAGTTATAATAAACCCTCATATAAATAATTAATTATTTTATTATATTATATAAAAACTTAATAGTTTATAAGAAACTCATAAAAAATATATATATAAAAGATTTTACTTGTTTAATGTTAAAACAATAATTGCTTGAATTTAATATGATCATAATTGTATTCATAATAGATATATAGATCAATTAAGATAATAAAATAGGTATAGGATGAGATAGAGTGGATGGTTGAATACTTGCTATTCCACTGATTTATTACTTTAGGTATTTAACACATAAAAATATTTGAAATATGACTTGAATTCAATAGAATATAGATCAATAGATTAAATAGATTATAATAGATATTACTATAGATTACGGATGATAGGAGTGAGTGGCTAGGAGGGTTAGTTTGTGATTTATATGATTTTAATATTATATGCTTATATAAGGTTATGTATAATAAAATGCTAATTTTTTATATATAGTTATTAATTAACATAAAAGATTAATATATTATATTTTAGTAAATAATAGCAATGTTTAAGAAACATACAAAAATATAAAATTATAAACTATATACATTTTTCTTAAATACAAAGATAAATAATTAATAAATTTAAAATAAAAAAAAAAAAAAAAAGTTTATAAAAACGAATAGAAAAATAGCAAATATTATTAAAATATTAAAAAATCAATTAAAAGCAAATAAAATAATAATAAAATTATAAATAAATATAAAAAAGTTATTTAATCTACTAGTATATTTATAGTATAATTATATAGTTATGAAATTATTTCAATATAAATTAAATTACATATAATATAATTAAAAATCGTTTTAAACAAGTTAAGTAAACAAGAAAGTGTTTATATAAATATATAACTTATAAGATAAATTTTAAAACAAAATATATTTTTATAACAAAAAATAGTCTAGAAATATAACTGATATGCATATATTAGTAATGTTTTCGTAAAGAACTTATTTTCTCATTAGCATCTAATTTATATATAATATACAAAATGATATAATATCGTATTTGACTTGATCAATAAGATTTAATTAGATCTAATATATCCATATAGTCATAGTTATTAAGGTTGAGTAAAATGAAAGTGGCTATTGGAAAGGTGAATTTATATTGTTTATACATCATTAGATATATTTACTGTGTGTATTATGTATGTTATATAAACGTGATTTATATATAGTGTATTTATTACTTTTGATTTACGTGATTATATTCTTAGAATATTATATTATTAACTTTAATTTTAATAATCATGTATAATTTAAGCTTGTCAATTATATGTGTGTATGTACAAGCTAAAATATTTTTTTAAGTAGTTAGGAGAGTTAACATAAATATGATAAGGCAGGGGAGAGAATATGACATGAAAAGGTAGGGGAGATAACAAAACATTAAAAGGTAGTAAAGTGAACATAACATGAAAGGGTAGGAGACGAATTAATGAAATTAGTAATAAATATTTCATAATTTATATTGCTATAGATTAAATAGATATATATTAATCAATAAGATGATGTAGGAAGGGTAGGAGGGTGGCTGGATAGTTTGATTAACTGAATTGCACTTGTGATTTATCTAGCTTTAAGAATAATGTTAGTTTAAAAATATGCAAATTTTTATAAGTTATAAAATAAAAGAATAAATTTTTTTATTAATAACATATTAAATATTAAATTAACTAAAAA
>JABUQX010002571.1:0-15000 GCA_015478945.1 Trachelipus rathkii | reverse complement strand
TTTATTAATAATATATAATAGTTATAATTAATATATTATTATTTATATTATAGTATGTTATTTTTATAATCTACAATAAATATAAAGTGTGATAGATAAATAGAGAAAATCAGTTTATAATATTGTCCTAGGGTTATATATTGTTTTATTATAATTATCTGTTAGAATATATATGTGAGAAGAATTTAATATTAATATGTTATTCAGTGATTAAATTAAGGAATGAAATAATATATATATTAATAAATTTTAAACAATAATCGGATGTTTCTCTAATTGATTATGCACAGCTTGTCATGAACATTAATAACAGTTGATTATAGTGATATATTTCCATTATATATATTGATAACTCTAAATATAGGTCTATATTTAGATAAAATTAAAAGGGTTTTATTAAATTAATAAGTACCCAAAAATTCTTTTCTATTATTCATTTTAATAATAAAATTAATGTTATCATGATCTATACTTTATTTATTTATATTATACATTTGATTTCATGTAATAATTATTTTTTATCCATATTATTTTACTATTTTTTATATCTACTAGTTTCATAAAAAGTATTGTTTTTGACTCCGTAGTAATCTTCAAATTATGTTAGTGTAGGTTTCATAGTTTTGGGTATGCTCTAAAATACCGTATACTATATAGTATATCCACTATATATAAAAATAAATATATATCTTAATATAATATATAGCCCACCCCGTTTATTATATCTCTTTTTTATTATCTTCTACTTTATCTGTAATATCTAATTCGATAATTTGTATTTACAGTTATATTTTAAGTACTATTATTTATTATTCTTAACTGTAAACTTTTTGTTTAATGTAAATTTATTTATCTATATTTTTTTAGTTAAGCTGATACAGATTTTTCTGAAAATTAATTTTTAATTATATCAGATATATTATTATTTCGATAATTAAAAATCAGGTAGAGACGAAGGTGGTTACATTTTTTGATTATTTATATTATTTTATTTATTAATAGATTATTCTTTGCTTTTAGTTTTAATTAGGATTAAATAGGATAAATTTGAATAAGTAATAAATAATTGAAAGTAATTATTGTTATCATATATTAAAGAAACATAATTATTGATAATTTGTATTCAAGAATGTTATAAAAGTACAGTTTAAATGTATGAATGGTATGCGTTATGTATATAAGCAAGTTATATAAGTGCTAGGTGATTTAAGTGAGTTATTTATTTGAACACTAGATAGATTATGGTTATGATAAGTATTATATATTAGAATAAAAATATGCCATGTAGGTGATAACCTATCGATTTGCATTAATTTAACTCATTATTAGACCCTTTCACTCCCCGCTAGCTCAGTAATTTTCGGTGGGATATAAAGTGTGATTATGAGTAAGCTTTAGTTATATAACAGTGAGATGAACGTACCAGCGAATCTACTACTAACTCTTCATTCTTATGAGCTGAGATGTTTTTAGAGTTAGACAGAAGTTTTCGTTGTGAGACATATTACAATAGGTTTTGTTATTTATATTGGACGTTTGTTTGTTACTATATATTATATAAATGTTTTATATCAGATTTGAGAAAGAAGGTTGGCTAAGTAATAGTATGTATGTCGGTTGCTTATGATGGTGTCACATTTCTATATTGAGACGGTCAAGTCTGTGTGATAATTGGGCGTATAATAGAGATATATATATGATAAAATATTTTAAATTATATTAATAATAATGTGTGATAATTAATAATGTAAATCTCAGATAGATATGGATGGTGTTATCAATATAATAGATCAATTTGTGACCTTGTGGAATATATAGAATATAAATTGATATGAGATTTATATATAATCATAGATTATAATAAATTATGTGAATAATATATAATATAATGAATAATAGACTGACTGGAAATGAATGTGAAGAAAAGAATAATTAATGAATAATATATATTCTTTATATATTAAAATTAATAATATTATAGATATTCAAAATAACTAAATTTTAAGATAAATAATATTATGAATAGATTGAATATTTATGATCCTTATATAATGAAATAATTGTGAATACAGATATAATAATAATAATTCTTGATGAGTGATATTCGATGTTATATACTTTGGAATTAAAAAATAAGAATAGAATCATATGATAATAATGGTTAGAATTGTCAGGAAAGTGAGCTAAATATAATTAGCATATAATTATAAATACGATATGAATATAACTTGAGATTTGAACTATAAGAGTAAATAACTAGAATAACGATACACTCATATATATATTATTATAATTACGAAGGTGTGAGTGTTAGGTGTTATTAAGTGTTAAAATTAAGAATAGATCAGGGTATGTTGGCCGAATAATTATAAAGAAGTAGGGGAGGTATTATTATAGAGTAATCAGTAATAGTTATTTTCTATAATTTCTAAGTTATCAATTATTATAGATTGATAAGATAGGATAGATTTGACGAATTGACCTGAAAAGGCATTGCCTTAGATAGACCTGAAGTGTAAATAGTCATTAATAATGTAAGCTTACTCTGTATATTTATATATTTTATTTATATAAGGAATATTTAATAGTTACAGTAGTAGATATCTTGGTTTTAACATTATAATATATTAGTAATGTAAATAATGAAAGTTAAAATGGAGTGGGGTGAGTATGCTATTATATATAGGTATATATCTTATGTATATTTATTTAATATATTGGTGCAGTAGATGGTTTAATATATATATTATATATATATATATAATATATATTTTAATATATATATATATTTATAATATATATATAATATTTAATTTTAAATGATTGCACAGGAAGATACTCGTCAGCGGTGATTGTGATATACGTTGTGATGTCTTCTGGTTATTGATTGATATTAATAACAACTACCGGATGCTTCATAACACTAGTGCTCATTACCCATGATCTCCACAAAATAAAAGAAGCTTATAATGTATAGTTTTTTTAGCACCGGTTTTCTCATCTCATTAATCTGCTTGAATACTTCAAGGCTGGCTAATATGTGAACTGCTTTGTTTGAACGGAATACTTATAAACGAAGAAATGTTCAAATTTCTCTTCAGTCTTATCATGGTGTGCGAGGGCTTGAAACCACCTCCTACTATATTTATTCGTGATATGTGAGTCTGTAGTTGTACTAATTATACCTACACATACACGCATTGCACCATCCAGGACGATGGTGTTATGTGTAATAAATAATAAAATATATATATATATATATTATCTTTATAATTATATTATATTATATATTATATATTATAATATATATATATTATATATATTTTATAATTATATTATATATTTATATATAGTAATATTATATATATATATATTATTTATATATATACTATATAAGATATTAATAATATAATATATATATTATATTATTATATATATTATGTATATAATATTCAGTATACCTCATATATTTTTTGGTTAAATAAAATAATTTTTTAAAAATCAACTATGTTTGCAATCTTTTGTTAATTTAGTGTCCTTAAAGTTTTTACTCTATGTCCTAAACAGCTCATAATCTTGATATTATATTATCAACTATTCAACTTGAATCGTCAATGAAACTTTCTATTATCTATATTAAATCATTACTTGTATAAAATTTTTTATATATATGTGCTTCATAATACAATATTTTCCTTAAACGCTCTTCATTAAGATTCAAATCTTTTAAATTTCTATACACAAGATTGTTACTTGTTTGTGGAAGCTTTCTTATGAATCACCCTCAATTCAATTCGTGATTTTGTGAAATTGTTTTACGATTTTTGAACAATAGAAACTCTCTTAGATATTAGCTCATATAATTTCCCCTCTTGCTTTAATCCTCTCGTTCGTACTAAAGAATTACTGAGGTATGAAGTGCTACTACTGATTGACTTAAGATCGAGTGGGTTAACATCCAGGTTCCTCATTAATAAAATGCCAAATACTCTGGCATTATCGTGTCTTGTGATAGCATTAGTGAGAGATACTGAATAGTTGGTGAATTATCTAGTAGATATATATAAAGATAGAGAGTGAAAGAGAGTAGTGATTTTGTTCCAAGCAATGATATATATCTATTCTGCTCTCAAAGCTACTTTTAACTTGAATTAATATATTATTATATTATTGTATTATTATTATATTATCTAACTCCTATATAATATGTATATATATATATTATATATATTAATATATATATATATATATATCTAGATAATAATATATATATAATATATTATATATATATATATTTAATGAGATAAAATCAAAGTGGATAAATAATGCATTTTATTTCAAAATTTGACGTTTTCAGGTATATTTATACTTTACCTTTTTATAAATTGTAATAATATTTCATCTCTTTATAAAATGAAATTTTACACTAATTAATTAAGATGAAAAGCTATATTATATTTTTTTCCCTTCTACAAAGTAGAATGGATAATGTTTAATTTTCGTGCGGATGGTATTAGGAAGTAGGTGTGTAATCTAAACTCGAGATATTAAAATATAGTTTATTTTAAGATATATGGAATATATTTAAGAAATGCTTCGAGGTAAGATAAAGTGAAGAATACTTGATTATTTAATATAATATACTGTTCTGAGTTACTCGTATAACTATTTATAATAATTTGAAACAGGAAATTAGCAGTTATATTGCTTTGTACTGTATAGTTGGTAAGTGTCGATATTGGGAGGATTCCTATTTGTTAATGATTTTATAATCGTGTTATTTTGCAAATATAGTGTTCAACATATAGAATAAATTGATAGAATAGTGTAATAACATATCTAAATGTTTATTAACTCTATTTTGTTATTAGTATTGATGTCATTGATCTCTCTTCAGCATGTGGGAATAGATTATTAGAATATGTAATTTATATAATTAATTTCTTATTTATGGTGTAAAAATATTATGTGATATGTTAATATATAGAGTATGAGTGAATGTGTAAATCCATTATGGTATATTTTATACCTTCACATTTTAATATTTTGTGATATACTCTTTGTGTGTATAATTTTCACTTAGATGTTATAGTTTGTTTTAGTCGTGTATTGTCTAGTATTATTGGTATGGAACTTTAAATATTTTACCATTAAAATTTATATATGTATATAATTTGAGCCTTTTATTTTATTATTAGCTATTTTTATTCAACCTTAATTATTCAAATATCTTATTAGATATAGTTTATGTTCCTATATTGATTATGTATGGTGTATATAATTTTACTCAACTCTTGAGTTCGTGATCTATTTAGCTATGGAGTGTAATACTAGTTGTGATTCAATTAGTGTGTGAATTTTTTTTTCTTATAAATCTTAGCATCATATCTACTCTCAGACTCTGTGTGATCATATCAGGCACAAAATGTTTATCGCTGATCAATCTCTTATAATTAGTGTGAGAAGTCTATCTTGATATCTCTCTCTTCATATTATTTCATGTGATTAATTAGATCTATCTATAGTGTGATTATAAAGGTGATATTGATATGTTATATATTATATCTGTATTTGTGATAGAGATTATAGTTATTCTACTCTCTCTCATATGATTATATATTATTAGATTTAATTAGTATTTTTTCTATCAATAGTTTTTTATGTAGAGATATTAGTTTATTCTTAATCATATTGGATATGAATATATAAATATTTTTTTATCTAATATTTATTTATTAAATATTATTCATTATTATCTTAATGAGTGTATAATTTTTTTTATCTCCCGACAAAATTGGATATAAATATATTAGTTTTATCTTTTTCTATTATATAATTTTTTTTATAATATATTTTTCCTTATCTAAAAGATAGTTGGTGTATTTTTTATACTATTATTAGGCAATATAATAAATCTCTCCTCCGTGATGTCGTCGCTTATCTATTATTTCAATATATATTGTAATTGTGATTTATGATTATGATATATTTATTAGTGTGTGATTTTTATATTGTGTGATATTAGAAATGAAATTAATATTTTTTTTTGTTCATATTGTTTTTATATGTATATATTGATTGATTAATTAGCTATTGCTAATATAGTATGTTAGTTATTGATTAGTTATTTTTATTATATTGTGTGTTGTGATAATAATGGAGATTTACTATTTGTTTTTTATTATATATTATATATATCTTAGTGTGATTCATTGATTTTGTAGTGGTTGGGTATTATTCATATATATTAATTTATTCATGTTAAATTATTATATCTCATATATAATGTTATGTAGTATTATACTCTGATGTGAGAATTAAAGGAATATAAGTGAAATAATGGAAAAATTATATGAATATTTTGATTATCTGTCTTTTAATTGCAGATTATTCATCTCTTATCATTTTACTATTATTATTATTATTATTATTATTATTATTATTATTATTTATTATTTCTTTTTACTTTTTAGTTAATTATTTTATTCAATTATTAATTCTTTATTGAATATAATTAATATAAAGTGCAGAAGTTAATTAATTATAATATTATAATTAGAATGTGATAGAGCAATTGATATATTTTATGTATGGTTATCTCTCAAACTCAAAACTTTTCATTCCCTCTCTCAAAATCAAAACTTTTTATTCTCTCTAGTGTTTGGTACACTTGCTTATTTTATTATTGGGAGTCATGCAACATCTTTAGCAGTTAAATCAATCTCTGTTTCGCTGTATGCGGTGACGGACGCTCTTTTATTAGTTAATTATTGTCTTCAATATACGTCTCTATTGTCTGTGCTCATTAGATACATTCATTAATATATTATCATACATTTTACACCATACCAATAACATGGTCGTATATCAATAACAGCTCATCGTACTCTCGATCAGTATATGTCTCTTTTAGACGTGGAGATAACAGCAGTACGAAGAGATTATTGATATATAGTATCATTAGGCATGTTATTTATCTCTATTTCGCTAACATACTTAAGAGTTTGTAACTCCAATCAACTATTATACAATAATTTGTTTTTACTTTCACGAGTATAATATAGGTAGCGGATGCAAATAGTGATATGATTTATGTTTTTGTTTTTCCATTATTGTTTATATAATTGTTGGTGTTGATATTTATCGTTTAATTTATATACGATTTAATGTTCTTTATTATATACATATTTTTTGAGTGATGTTTGTATTATATAAGAATATGAATCCAATGGAATGTATTATATCCGTTTTTTTGTAGTGTTATTAATTAAAGAGGCTTAAACGTAGATTATGCTTCATGCTTGATAGTCGAACGAGACTAAGGTGTTTTTTATTATTTCTCTCTCTTTTTTTTATTTGTATTGAGTAATATGTTGTTTTTTTTCTTGTATGATGTGTGTTATAGTATTATAAGCCCCGAGCGTCTCACGTGTCTCCAAAAGATTATTTGATATGTAGTGATTAGTTTTTCTTTTTGCGGCATTTTATACATCGGATTGCTTTTTCTTTCAGTGTTCTTCTCAAAGAATCTTGTTTATTTACTTAAGTGGGAAGATGGCACAAATCTAGTTCAGATGGAGAAGAGATAGCGCGAATAGGGAACGGAACGAAGTTTCTTTCAAATGGATGTAATGAAGGGAGATAGTTGAAAGAGCTAGAGGAGACAACTAGTTTGAAAGAGATCAGACTCAAAGCCTATATTCCATAGGGGGAGTCCCACAGAAGTTTCTCAAGATAAAACTGTTGAGCTTGATAAAATCGTATCCTACCTAAATCCCACACTTTCTCCCTGAAACCTAATCTTCAAGCAGAAGAACTGCCCGAAGACAGTGTCAAGATATTTCACAGAAACAGTTCTTTTAGTAAACAATGAACCACCAGTAAGCCAAGTAAAACTTGCTATTACTACGCAAGTCTAGTACAAGATTTGGAGTGGTAGCGGAATTATTATGCCCAAATCCAGTAAGGGGTAATGGGGAAAGCAGACGTAATACCATGCAACAAGGTTGAGCACCAACCAGGGAACCCACCAGAAATGGGGAGGATCTTCCGGCCCCCCGGATACAATATTGGTGCGCCAGCAGTGAATATCCTTGGGGATGGTCGGCGGAAGACAATGCCAGACAATGAACAGCAAGGGTAGTAGCGGGATAATGAGGCCGTTCAAAGGGAACCGCGCCTTTACCATCAAGTTTTAGTATTAAAACGGCCCCAGGGAGTCGCACCTAGCAACAAAGTTTTTATTATAATAATGACGCACAGGGGTCAAAGCAGCATTGTAAAGACGCCCCTATGTGCGGCCGTTCAGAAAGTTGATTAAATGATATTCATTTAACAGTGCAGAAGAATTTTGAAAAGAAGTCTGAAGCAGAGAATGGAAAGCCAAGAACAGTATGAAGAGTCAAGAATCTGCCGAAAAGTAAGAGGAATAGTGGACCGCAGATTAATGAAAAAAGCATAAGAGTTTTCTGTAGGATGTCAGTTCCAGATTCGGACTTCGTGAGAAGAGAGAAGAGAATGACCTTGAAAAACTTTTCTGCCCAAGTGATCCAGTGATCAGGGGAAATTCTTGCAAACAAGAGTCCGATTAATTAGTAGAATAAGCGAAAGAGGTCTTCCGACAGGTGAAACAGCATCAGTGTCGTCCGGACCCGTGAGGAGTCAAAGTGAGCTTAGGAATTATTTATTGTGCTTTCTTATAGCACAGTTTTCTAGTCAGTGAGAGTTAGGCCGAACCTCAATATTTTTGAAGTAGAAAGCACAGCGCTTTTAATAGTTAAAGAAGTTTAGTTTAATTCCAAGCAATAAAGTTTGCATCTTTTGGAACCAGTATTGCGTTTAGTTTAGTTCCAAGCAATAAAGTTTGCATCTTTTGGAACCAGTATTGAGTTAGTTCAGTTCCAAGCAATAAAGTTTGCCTATTTTGGACCAGTATAGGCTTTAAAGTAAGCCGGGCAGCAGAACTGCCTTCCTCAAAGTACCTTGTTGAAAGCAACAAGAAGAACGCCTCGAGTGGCATTTATCGTTTTTTTTATTAAATTAAAAATGGAAAGAGATAGCTGAAACTAAATTATAGTTTTTGGTTGAGTGCAATTTTCCGCAAAAAAAGACTTAAGTTAGTTCATCCTATTTTGTCCGATGTTACATAACAGCGCTCCAAGGTTCCAAGGTTAGGTCCTTTTAAGGGAAGTTACCAGTTTGGGACCGAAAGTTTTTCCCCTGTGATTTTCTTTATAATAAGGAACCCTTGAAGTAACCGAGCCTGTCTTTTGTTGTTTTAAGTTGCGTGCCATAACGTTGTTTACTATGTTTTTAAGAATTTAGCTGTTTCATTCTTTTTAATTTATTAATATAGGTTTTAAAACAAAGGTTTTAAATAACAATTTATTCCCCAAAAGGAGTCCCAAAGTCGGGATAGCCCCTCTGAAAGGTGGATAAGGGATTTATACAGATATCTCCCACAGTGTAGCTTTTGAAATGTTCCGATGAACATGTTTTATGATAACAAAGTCTCAAAGAAATTGAAGAATTTTTAGATTTGAAAATATGTTGTTTTTTTTGCTCTTTTTAGATTTAGAAAATATCGATTTTAATTTTAAAATGACGTAGTTTTGCGAAGATTCGCTCATTAATTGTTAAGTTGACTAACTTCTACGTTTAAGAATACTTTTGCCAAACGTTTCTTTTTTTTATAATTTCTTTTGTTGGGATTTAAGATACGAGAAAGTACTCCTAACATTAAGAATACTAATGGGGATAAAGATACGATAAAGTACCCCTGATATTGAAGGAAGAAGCGCGTAACATTCAGTTTTTTAAACAATTTAGGTATAAGTTTTGATTATTTTGCTTGAACTAACATATAATTTAGCTTACCTTAGTCTGGATTAGATTCACTAGTTATAATTTTGCTTATTTTTTTTTATGCAGAATAAATTTTAAATACGTTTCACTCCGAAGGAGGGGACAGCGCAATTTTTTAAATAAAAATACTATAAAATAGAAAAAGTAAAAAACTTTTTTATAAAGAAAAAAAAAATAAGAAAACATGCTTAGCTTTATTAATTTTTAATAATTTTTAAGAAAATATGCTTAGCTTTATTAATTTTTAATAATTTTTAAGAAAACATACTTAGCTTTGTAATTTTAAAAAAATAATAACCTTTTAAAATAATTAACATGTGACATTGCTTCATTTGCATGATTATTTTAAATAAGGTAAAGCGATATTTGAGTAACACTTAATCCACTTTAATAGAAAAATAGCTCTAAATTTTAAGTACTTTAAGAAACGCTTAAACAATGCTTTGCAAGCATAATTCAGTGGTCAGTAGCTTAAATAGAATAACGAATATAGATGGAACTAACATAAATTTTAATGAAAAGACATCCAATATATTTAAAGACAAAACAAATTAAAACGATTTTTAAGAACTAGGGATGGAATTTGTAGTTTCCACGATTACAACGCGTTATTGTATATCATCTACCAACTTTTTAGACTTACATTCATGCAAATCTTGTCCAATATACGTCCTCATGTTGACGACAAACAAAGAATACCGCCAGCAATACATTACACCAGATACCAGCTTATCTTGTTTTCCCTACTTTGTTTTGAACAACCAGAGTTATCTTAAAAATTGTCTGAGCACAAATTTGGCAGTTTTCATTTATGCTCCAGAACTTGTGGATTCATATTGTTCCCCATTCCCACTTGGACATAATGCAAACATATGTTGATTAAAACCGATCTTTAAGGTAAAGATTCCTTTCCAAGGAGGGGGACCGTATCGTACTCAATAGTTTTGGGTACAAAACAATTTTAAAATCAACATAGTGTTGCAACTTTTGTTATGACGCTTCAAATTTTTTAATGTCCAACAGCTCATTCTTGATATTTTTCTCACAGATTCACTATGATCGTACAAGAAAGCTATTTCTATTTCATAACAGTTCTTGCATAGAAACTGCTTCATAATACACAATTTTCCTTAACTCTTTTCCTATAGGTTCAATCCTTTAATTATATACCACAGATTGTAACTGTTGTGCAAGCCTTCTTTTATGAAAACAAAACATTCGGTTTGAAATCGTTTCTCGAACGATTTTGAAACAAAGCAACTCTCTTATATGCTAATAATTTTTCCCTTGCATTTTACTCCTGTTTCGCTAAAGAATTCGGGCAAAAATGATTGATAAGATCCGAGTGGGTAAACATCCAGGTTCCCTCGCATAATCACAAGCAAACTCGGCATTCGTACTTGGCTAAGCATTGGACTGAAGTAGTTGGTTAATCAGTAGATACGAAGATAGAGTGCATTTTGTCAAAGCAAGAAATATATTCTCCAAGTTCTTTAATTGACATAATTTATATGTATATATAAACATCCTATATATATATAACATAATATATATATTATATTATTAATTAATATATTATTATATATATATATATATATATATATTATCATATATTTATATAATATATGATAATATATATTATAATATATTATTATATATAGTATATTCTGTATATATCATCTTTGTATTTATAATATTTATTTTGTTCCGTTCTATATAACTACAGTAATTTTGATACGAGAATGTATCAGTACTGCTCTGGTTTTGTAGGGGAGTTATAATTAAGACAGTGAGGTAAACATTACACGAATTTTGTAGTTTTTATATATTTAATTATGAATATTACAGCGTTTACCATTTCTAAGTTGATTGAGTCCCATTTAATAATTTATTATTAGCCTCGTTTTACTAACCTTACATATTCCTGTATACTTCTAACCATTAATTGTGTTATATTTGTATAATTAATTAACTTTATTTATTTATATATTATATATAATTAATTTAATTCTTATTGTCTTTATAATTTGATATTGTATATTTAAGCGTTGGTAATATGTATTATTGGGACGCCCCATTTATTTCGAAACTTATTCATTATTTTCCAGGTTGTTGTTTAGGGCTTATGTTTTAGAGGACTTAAATGCTCCACCCAAATAAAAGAATAGAGGTATCCAGCTTTTATTCAGAAACCCCAAGCAGAAGGTGGATCTAGAGGATGGCGGTCACTCATATTATATATATATATTAGTATATATATACTATATATATATATATATATTATATATATATATATAGTATATTATATTATATATATATATATATATGATCGTATATATATATTATAATGATTTTTATATATAATATATATATATATATTATATATATATATATATATTATATACTAATATATATATATATATAATTTATTATATATATATCGTTTATTATATATATATATATTATATATATATATATATATTATTATATAATATTATATAATTATTAGTTATATATATATATATATTATATAAGTATACATATATATATACGTTATATATATGATATATATATATATATTATATATATAATAGTATATTATATTATATATATAGTATAAATATATATTATATATATAATATATATGTAATCTTATTTATATATTATTGATAATTATTTATCAACATCTATACTATATATATTTATATAATATATATTTATATATATATATATTTATCTTTATATTTATATTATATTTATATATATATATAATATATGTATCGTATATATATATTATATTCATATATATAGTATATTATATATATACTTATATATATATCTATATATATTATACATGTAGGTGGGCTTACGATCCGTTTACTCCGTTACTTCCGTTATAACGGCAACTAGTTTTTTGAGTAAGCGAGTACGGAGTAACGGACTCTCTTGTTTAATTTACTCTTTCATTAGTAACGGCTCGCATAAGTTAAGTATTTTTTTGCTCCATTACTTTTAGTCGGCGTTAGCATTTTTGTTTCGACTTTCTTTGAATGTTGATTGCCATTGACCAACCCGGTCGAGCTAAAAATGCTTTTTATATTTTTATATTCATATATATATATATTATATATGTATTATATATATATATATATATATATATATATATATTTTATATATATATATAATATATAGTATATATTTATATTTATATAATATTTTTATATATATTTATATATAATAATATTAATAATTATTTATTTTATATAGTATATATTATATATATATATATATATATATAGTATATTCTATAATATATATTATATATAGTATTATATAATATATATATATTATATATATATATATATATATAAATATATATATATAAATTATATTATATTTTATATTTTATAATATATATAGTATATATATATTATGTATTATAATTTATATATATATTATATTATATATATATTCTATATATATATATATTTTGATGTATATATATAATTTATATATATATATAATATAATATATATATTATATATATATAATATATATTATATATATATATTGTATTTATATATATATATAATAGTATATATATAATATATAATTATAATATTTCTAGTGTCAGAGGTGCGACATTTGCGGCTGCGTGCTCAAGGCATGAGTTACATTATAACACGATCCTTTTTGCATTTCATGTTAGAGATAGAAATTTTCTTATTTTTTTTGAATATTTATTATAGAATATAAAAGAGAACAGTGTGATTTAATTAAAAAATGTAAGAATAAGCGCTATTTCAATATACGGCTTTTAACCCATTAAAATGCCTGAGTCGATATGGCGGGATGGTGTCTGAATTCAGTAAAAATGTTTATTAAATACTATGTTTATAAATAAGATGATAAAAATATTTACATTATAAATAGATATATAACAATAACAAGAATTTTTAATAAAAAAATAAAATATAATAAAAATATATATAATACTTATTAAGAACATGATGGGAAAATATATAGTTATGTATAAAATATTATAAATATGTATCGTTAACGCATCAATGCAACTATAGAAAACGTTTCACGTATAGATGGACGTTTTATAAGGATTAACTCGCAGTATTTATATATATATATAGTATATATATATATATATTATATATTATATAAATATATATTTATATAGTATAATATATACTATATATATAGTATTATTCTAATATATATATATATATATATTATATATAAATATATATATATAGTATAATTATATTATATATATAGTATATATATATATATTATATCATATATATATATTATATAGTAGAGAGAGAGAGAGACGAGAGAGAGAGAGAGAGAAGAGAGAGAGAGACGGTGAGAGAGAGAGAGAGGGATGTAGAGAGAGAGAGTGAGAACATCCGAGTAAGTAAACTAGTTAGCTGGAGTCGACTGATATATATATATATATATATATATGTTTTTATATTATATATATATATATATAATATATTGATATAATATAGTATATAATATATATATAATATATTATAGTATTCATATATATATATTATCGGCGTTCATTGTTCAACTCGCTGGTATGACGCTATGGGTAACGCCTCACGCTTATATTATATATACTTATACTATATATATATATATATATATTATATTATATATATATATAGTATGTATTAGTATATATATTAATATATACTATATTATATATATATTATCTATAGATATATTATATATATATGTATATATTATATTATATATATATATATATATTATATTATATAGATATATATACTTATATAATATATATATAAAAATAATATATATATATAATATATATATATATTATGTATTCTGTATATATATTATATATATATTTATATATATATATTATTATATATACTAATATATAATATATATTTCATATATAGTTATATATAAGGAATACTGGAATTTGCTAAATAGATGATAGGGATTGGAGCTTTCGTACTGATGAAATAATGTACTAAAGTGTGCTGGGATACACTTCGAAGTGCTGCATCACTTGGAGTAATGAAGAGTGAAGTGATGTTGTGGGTTTGTATGTGCAATAAGGAACAGGTATTTGGGGATTTG
>JABUQX010002570.1:12500-23179 GCA_015478945.1 Trachelipus rathkii | reverse complement strand
ATTGTAAACATACACTATCACAGATAAAAGTCTTGAACCAGAAAACAGGGATCATAAAAACATCGGACACTGAATAATTTATCGGAAAGTATGTGCGTTCCATAGGTTCGTCCATACTTCTTTTGTATATAATAAACCAACCTAACTATTAAGTAACTTAACTTTAAGTTTATTTTAAACGCTTAATAATCTCTAACACTGATGGTTTATAGCTCATCCAACTTAACCTTTTTAAGATCTTGTTTAAAATATTAAATATTTATCCAATTAATGATTATAGTGCAATTGATATAATTATATAAATTCTATTCTTATCATCTTCTTTTCTTATCTCTCTCTCTCTTACATCAAACACATAATTAGTACACTCACCCTTCTTTGAATCTATACAACAATAAAGTGTAAGGCACTTGTAAATCTCTATAAACACGCAGCAAATATATTGATTCACACACAGGCGACTAACAGCACCTTAATTGAAAACGGTTCCAAAGGTCCCAGAGGAAGTAAAGCACCTCACCGCTCTAAGAGGAATAGATTCTCTGAACATTGCCTCCCAATCCGGATCCAGATGCCCTACGAAGTAAGACTTAATAGAGCGCGAAGATCATATCTTTCACTTTCTTCTTCGGAGTTGTCCGAGTTTATCTTATAAATTTTCTTATACTTTCTCTCATTTTGTTCCTTTTAACTAGAATTATTATATTATAAACTTTTATAATATTAAATCCAACAACTTCACTCTCTCATTAGTAGATCCAAACATTAATACTGAAATAATTAAATTTTTCCTTTGATTTTATTGCAAACTTGGAGAATTTTAGTCATCTAAAATACGATTTAAGGCTTATTATCAGGGTGGCACTTTTTTATGCTTACTGCCTATACTTGATTTCCGTACATAAGTACATATAATTAAAAGTTGTTGACGCCCGAACAGTTTTAGTGAACCTTTTGTGTTTTCATTGCTTCGTTTACTGCAGTTTCATTTTATTATTGAGTAGATTTGTGACTTGGTTCACACTTTCGTCTCTTGGATTTTCTGTAATCCGCTGGTTTCCTGTATCCAACAATTCGAGAAAATATCCATATTTAAGTCCCTTTTGTTATTCCCTTAACTATTTATTATTAATTAAATAATATTGGCTGATACTGATGGTTACTAATAAAGTAGAAACAATTTTACTGATTATACCCAATTTAAGGCGATTTATCAAAAGTTTGATGCGAATTAGGTTAGAATAATTTAGAATTAAATAATCAAAAAATGCACAATCGAGGAACATATGTGTATGATTCCCCGGGCGTTGATTATTCCCGTAATAGCTATTCGCCTGAAAGGCATAGGGGAATAAAGCTGTTACAACGACATGATATCAATGTCATAAGTCCCGTAAAAAGATTATTAAGTCCCTCTAAAGCTCCTAGTTTTTCAAGAATCCCTAGACATAATGATGTCCCTTTATATTCTATATCAATATATACCTTAATATTACCGTGTTTTATTCTGAATACCATCTGCCCAGAACATGCATTGATATTCAAATTTTAAAAATCATAAAACGATATATCATATCGATTAAAACAGTTAATATTTATTACTGAAAGCATATTAAAGGAGGTACACCAAATCAGATTCATACGACTGAATACTCACTACAACACTTATCATAACTTGGACCATTACAAGATACTAACCTACATATTATATTATTCGCTCAAAAATCATCTAATTCCAGTACGCATCTCGTTTCTATAAGAAAACGGGAAAGATGTTATAAAATCATTTTACTACACAACTACTATAAGAGTTTGCCAGTTATGGAACAATTTGTGCAGTCGTTGACCACAGGTAATTCAATCTTTGTTATAAACAGTGTTTATCTATGAATTTATAGGATTAATTTCCATATGCTATAAAATGCGTTATCATCTTCATGTTTCAATCTATTGTATTGAGTGACTCTCTTCAATCATCAAATTTACTGACTAATGATACTATTAGATGAATTTTTATTTTAGTACACTATATTAAGGTGCGAGATTTACCAATAGTGTAATTATTATCTTGATAAAACATCAAATAACAATCGTAAATAGTACTTTATATGAGTGTACATCCAATTAATTATGACAATGGTATTAACTTTGAAAGCGTATACAAGAGTCATAAATAAATTTTCCACCTCTCGAGAACTTGCAGAGACGGTCCGCTCTCTCTTTTGCTCGAAACTCCTCTTCCTCCTCAGCAAATTGTAACGTCGTAGTTTCTCTAGTATGGTTTTGCTTGTTGTGTCAGAAGATCCCACGATCCTCTCGCACGCTGTTGAAAAAAATTTACCAAATGTTTCACATCTAAATGAACTTCTTAGCCGACTTCACAAACAACTTCCCAACAGTATGAAATACGCCACGTAAATGAACTATTTTCGACCATAATTTTCCTACACTCCAGCCACTTATAAAATATATATAGTTTATAGTCCGTTATTCATATCTCATATATATTAATAATTATTATATATTATATATAGTTCACTATATTATATATGTTACCTTTATATATTTATCTACTTATAGATTAGTCTTTTACCTAGTATATTATATTAATTATGTCTCACAAATCTTTTATTAGTGTAAAGTTGTGAGTCATAGATATTACTAATCATAATATGCCAAAGTAATGTTTGGATATGTAATATTTGGGTATATATAATACGTTTGATGAATAGATTAAAAATTATTATCCCCCTTTAATATTATATACTAGATAACTATTCTTATATGAGGTGTTGTTAACTGTAATGTATTATGAGTATTGTCTGAAAATAGTTATTTGTTTGGAATCGAAAGCAATTACTATTATACCAATGTTACATAGACGTTTGTCATTCATTGATATAATAATCTATGACCGTTAGGTAGAAGTATATATGGATAAGAAAAATTAGAAATGAATCATTAGATTATTTATATGTAATTGATGCAATGAGAAGAGTCGTTAAATTGAAAAGGGGGTAGTAAATTGAAAGATAACAGAATTGAATGTGTTTTGGGAGGTCATTAGAGTAGAAATTAAGGTGGAATTAAATCGGGTTTAATCGTTTTTGTATATTACTGTTATGTGAAAAGTGTAGTGTGTTGTGTTGAGTGGATAAGATTCGACCTGTGTAGGTTGTATGTATAACGCGCGGAAGAAAAGAGTGGAGAATTGAGTCAGTAAAGTGGTGGAATGCCTGGAGGAGGAGAGTGAATGTTAGTGAAGCTGGTGAGATGAGCGACCCGGGTGCTTGGTGGTTAGAGTGAAGAACGATGGGAAAGAAAAAGGTGGAGTTGATGTCAGTATGAGCAGAAATAGGTGTATTTTGTCGTCGCACACCGAGAAGAATAGGATCCTGAAGTGGTTTAGTGACCCCGAGAACGTATGACGAAGACTCACAACACCGTATAAGGTGGCAGAATTGAAGTTAGGAGCTCAAGTGGCGCAAGTCGGTGTCTTTAGGAAGGTGCGTCGGTGGGGTTTGATTATTGTGCTTGTAAGAAGACCTTGCGGCGATCCTACTGCTACTAAACGTAGAGGATCTGAAGGTGAGAGACAGTATAAAGACGAGCATGCAGCTTCCATACATTTTACGCAGACTATGGCTCGGAGTTGCATCCAATTATGTGATGCTTGAAATCTAGAGAACCATACATCCCGTTAGGAGTCATTGCTATATGTTGCACTCTCGGTAAAGTTGTGCTACTTAGTTCATTCGGACTCGCGCGCACACTTGAGCCGAAAAGAATGTTGACCTTCACCTAGGTATGAAAGGGGCGCGGTAAGCGCCTCGAAGTGTCCAACCACATATTATTATTATTATTCGTACTTTTCGCTACACTACTTATTACTACTCCCAGTCTTTTTAGCGTGCGGAGTGAGATAAGTTCTCGGCATAGATTGACACTGTCGCAGAGGAGCATTGGCCTTACATATCAAACACTTAATCATATAAAGAATGTAATGACAATAATCTAATTCTGATGAAACAAATACATTTAAGGATTTATGAATAGTATGGTTATGGTAGATGAGAGAATGAAATCGAACTATGAAAGAATTTATTTATAACAAAATGAAGAATAGTTCTGACTTAAAATATATAAAAAACTACTAAAATAGAGATTAAATCATATTACGATAATAGTATTCTATTAAAGTTATCTATTAATTATGTTAACTCATATTATATAAGTATTATATTTATTAATATTACTATTTACTGATTTTAATATATATTTCTGTAGTATTACAATTACTTATTTATTTAAGTACAAAGTTTTGTTAGTTCATTTTGGGATGTATTATATTTATAAATTATTCATCATTATGATTGTCTGCAAGATTAAATCAAATATGAATTATTTTCTAGGTCTACTAATTATTTAATTGTATCTATAGATTAAAGTCATTTTATATTTATTTTTGTTATTTGTAATTAAATGACCTTAATTACTGATCTCATGTTATTTAATATATAATTAGGCATAAATATAATTTATTAATTAACTAGTATAAATTAATTGAAATGTTACATTACAAGTACTTATGTTCACAGAAGTCAATGTAATAACGGTAGTACAAAACTTTCTTATCAGACTCGAACTTTTTCTATCTCTTAATAATAAATATTCATTAAATTTAGGAATTGATAATGAAACGTATTAAAAAATACCAGAAAATTTTGTTTGGGTTTTTGCTCTTTTTGAATGTATTTTACATATTAAGTCTGCATTGCTTGTCAATGAGATTTTTATAAAATTTAGTTAATATAAAGGTGAAAATTCAGTATCTCATACTTCCATTTTTGATTGACACTTATACCGGAATAGAGAATAAAGACATCCCAACCATTTCTTCGTCCCAGACTACCTCCGACACTACCTTGCCCATCGTTGATCGGTAATTAAACTCTCCACTAATGAGTCTCATTTATGTCATTCTTATATTTAGATAAATAAAAATAGGAATGAATTTTATATTATACCTTTACCTCCTATGTTAGTATTTCCACTTTATTATTTTATAGATCTTTAAAGTGTAATCACCATTAAGTATTGGAGGGAAATATTACGACTACAAAGGACTTCATAGAGTCCGGGTTTCTTTGTCCTTGCACACGATATGGACGACTGTTCGACTTTAATCGGGTATACCAACCTACTTAACACGGTCGCCCTTCGGTTCGGTTCATCGGAGCCCCGAGTAAAGGGGAGGTTAAAATAAAAAATTTTGTTACACTGGATGATATAATAATGTAAAATAAAAATTAAAATTCTGTTATTAATAGGTTCCTATACATTATATATTTCTATCCATGTAATAACTTCTATGTTTTAATAAATGAATATCTTCTAAGAAATAGTCTATTATGATTTTTGTCCAATTATTATGCATTCTTAACACTATAATATCAATATCACCTTATAACTCGATTAATAACTCATTATATAATATAGAATCAACTTATATAGATTATATATTTATTGCGTTATGTAGATATTATACATATGTCAATATTATATTTGCGATAATATTTTTTATGATATATATTAGGAATATAATAACCATATAGGTTCTTTGATATAGTTATCTCACATTATATATTAATATGATAAGCTTGGTTTATAATAATTATTATTTTTATAATTATTAAGTTTAGTATATTACCATTGCCAATATTTATTGTATATGAGCCTAAATTTTTATTACTCCTATCTATATACAATAAAATTAATTATTAAATATTAACCAATTTATTCTTAAGATATCTGTGTATGTGTATAGGTTAATAGGAAGAGCAGAATAATATTTTATACTCATTATATTATCTTTTTTTTTAATTTTAGATATTTATTTATTTCTTTTGCTCTCGTTTTCTTCTATATAGTATTACAGGACAGTTTTTGGATTAATACCTGACGAGTCATAGCTACTTACTTGAGAATTAATAGTCAAATATGTTATAAGTAACTCTATGTATATCTTATAGGCCTTGTGGATTAGACATTTATTATCTAATAGAAGGTATGTTTTGCAGAGGGATCATCTTTGAATTTTTGTTATGTATTATATTGTTTAACACTGGGAAATTTATTTAAAATTAAAATTCCCTTCAATGTTTAGTACGCTGAGTATTCTTTTTGGAGCCTGGAACAGAACCTGGGGGAACCTGAGGGTGACGAAGCATATTATGTGCTTATCACCAGGGAGTATCTGCATAGGCACGGTCACCGACTTCCATGCCCATCTGTTAAGGCTCTCAATATGCGGTTTACTCCTGCGGGCTACTTTTAAAGCACCATTATTATCTAAGGAGGAGATATTATAGATACAAAATCTTTATTCTTCCTTAGTCCACTATAATACTAATAAAAAATATCTACTAGCAAAAATTCCTTAACCTCGTTGATCGTACATCCTCTCACTATACTAAAAATGTGACAAATCTGGTGTTTTCTTTACCTACCTAACACTAACTTTTATATGTCATTCAATACACTACAATTACGTTATTATTTTTATGTTTTCTATAATTAAAGCCAATAAATTCATCTGTAACTGCTACTTTATACTATACTTTACACAGTAACTTCTTCGTCTCAACTTACCATGATGCTTAAATCACTCGCTTAATTGTTGATATTATATACTAAAGAGAAATAAGGGATACAGCCACATGCTGTCCATTTGATGCTTGGATTAATAGGAAAATCGCGGTAATTCTGAACTGCCTATTATGACTGTCTTTAATTACTTATTGAAAATTAGTACAACATTATATAGAATTTAAGGGTTATTCTTAAATAAAATCAAGGACTAAAACTATTAGTGAAACTTAGTATTCTGAATTCCTAAGTATCCTGATAACTAAATCCACACCGCAATATTTTCTCAATGATGGCGTGTTATGACACTACTTCTATCCTCATCAATTGTGCTTAATACTAATTCTATTATTAGTTACATTCTTATGCATTCATAGAGTCTCACGATTTTATTGTTTAGGTTCTATATAAACTAACTTTATGTAATAGAATTATATATCTTATTATATTTAATTCTCATTAGTAAAATATAGCATATATACTATTTAATATATTAAGCCTTATAGTTCTAAAAATTAATATAAATTAACCTTATCTGAGCATAATCTATATTAATTGTACTTCGATATTTTGTTATCATTCTATATATTGCCACTCTTTTACAACGCCAATTATTCCTCCGCTCTCATTCTTCTTCGGTATCTGCAGCTATTAATTACATATTTATTCTATATTATTCTCATATTATTCAATTAATGGCACGGTCTCTATTTTGCAGTTCACGTATTTATTCTTAATTAATATTAAATAAAATTTACTTATTTGAACACTCTTCTACTTCGATAAATAAAACAGCACAAATTATTCATAGTTTTATCCGTTACGTCGAGATTAATAAAAACAAAAGAGACGAGGTGTTCGTATTTAGAGTTTCACAAATATAGAACAACTCCTCGTTTTAAAATCTAGCATTGTATGTTGCTGTATGTTATTAACTTCATATCACTCCATTCACATCCTCATAATTCCTTACTAACCAATAAGCGAAGGTGCACCTATACTTGTATCTAATCCCTTGAAACACCCTTCACACCTCAAGGCTACACTCGACTCCCTCCTACTCTCTAAGTAATAAAAAACACTATTTATGGAGTTTTATATCTTGAAATTATTTAAGACTCACTTGTTTATTGATCATAAGGGCAAGGACTTTAAGAAATAAGAGATCAGATAATAAATTCCTTTATTGGGTTTTATTAGTTTGATTAAATTTATATCAGGTATTTCTCTAAGAGCACTTTAGTGACATTCTATCCGCCTCAGGATCCAATTAGTATAAAAGTACACTTTATAAATTTTATTACCCTGCATTCTATATATTATATTCTTAGTCAATTTTCTGGCTTTAAGTTTTGGTAATGCATTTCCATATATTTTAATTGTAATTTAATGTGTCCTTTACATATATATATATATAATATATTTTAATACATATTATACTCGATAATCACTATTGAATTGTGTCTTATTATTTTACTTACTTAGTTATAATTGAGATATATAAATACTTATTAAATACTATGAGTAATTGTTTAACTATAGTTATTAATTAATTATATTTTTTATTATTATTCTCTTATATTAATGTGTCTTATAGTTTATCTTTTATATATTTATATATATTATATTGAGTTATATTATTATTATTTAATATAATTATCTTATGATATAATTAATGAAAGTCATTAGCCTAACTCAAGTATTTGTATTATATAATATCATTATTATTTCTATTTTATTTTTTATCAAATTTTATTACTAATACTTTATGATATGTACTGATTACAAATTTTATTTTCTATATAATTTAAATTTAATTATTGTTAAATATTTTCATTATATTATATTATATACTATTTATATTATTATATAATAATTTATATACATTATATAAAGTTAATTACTATATTTATTTATATAATTATTTATTAATTATTATTATAAGTATTATTATTGTATACGATTAATTGATATTATATTATTTATATTTATTATTGTTATACAATTATTATTAAATTTACTATTAAACATTTAACTACTATTTAGATAACGCCATAATAACTTGATAATTAACTGTTGTCATTTAGATATTGCATTATATTATGTAGTTTTATGTTTGATCACTAGGTTTCATTTATCAACATCTTCACACCTATGCTCACGCTACATAAAACGTAGAACTGTGATTTTTTATATTATATAATTATTAAATAGTTCGAGTAGATTCGATGTATGTATACTTTTTCAGTCTAAAACTTTATTATTAGTACTGGTAATCGCCTTGTTCTTGTGAAATCTTAGTTATAAAAGGAAAAAGAAAACATTAATTGAAAAATGTCAATTTATGATAAGTGAACATTGTAAAACATTTTTGTAAGATAATTTTCAAAATAATTCGCAAGATTGCATAGGCCAATTAGCATACTTCAATATATAGAAAATAGCTTGTGTCACTCCCATTCGATTGAGTGGATCGCACATAAACTTAGAGAACACACTGTTACAATTTCGTTCGAGAATTCCTTTAATTTCGTACACATTAGCCTCATTAACTTAGAGTTTTTGTATACACTTCTACACAAATTCTCACATTTAGGTCGTTATTATTATGAATATTTAAATTAAATTATAAAATTATTTTAATATTCTAAATTCGGAAATTTTTTAAAATAATTTAAATCCATTTAGGTGGTGGATGTTTATTTTAGTTTAATTTATATAGTTATTGTAGGGTGGGTATGTAAAGGGGGTTGATGAATATTCACCCTTTCATTTTTTTTTCTATTTTTTTGTTTGCTTTTTTAAGTGTTTTGGAGTGGAGTTATATTTTGTATCGTTATTATTATTACCAGTCATATACTATACATCTCACCTAATTATATTATTATTAATTATGCTTGAAAAACGAATCAATTAAAATTGAATTAATTATAATAATATTAACATCCGGTAATCCTAATAAGTCCGATTCAAATTTCAGTCATAACTTTATCATTATTGTTTTATATTTTTGAGAAAGAATTATTAAATGAATAGATGGTTTTTACTAATTATATATTAAATCTATATATCCAGCCTTTTAGTATCTTCTACTATAGTTTCGCATATTCACAAGCTCATTGAGTCACTATACATATTGATATAAATGTGAGTATAATTAACTACTATTGCGGCATTTCTACTCAATATATCTATGATGATGATATAATTTTGTTCTATATGAATAGATGGCATAAAATATTATAAGTTTTCTGTCAGCCTTATTATTCTCTCTCTCCGTAATTTTTTATAATACATATAAGGAACCCATACTTAAATCTATATCAATCCTATGTGAGCTCTTACCTTTCCCAACTGCTACTGATATTGTATTATAACCTAGTATAACAAAGGAAATTTTGATTATGGATAAGTCTCACTATACAGAAGATTTGTGTAAGCATCATCTACTAATTTATAATAAACAAGTGTATCTTTTACGCTTGTGTCTATGTTGTATAACAAAATAATTAATAAATTTCAATTAGATAATTAAATTTTACCTTGTTTACTTTGTCATAACTACATTTTAAACTTTTTTCTTTTAATGTGATAATAACGATTTTAGAATGGTATTTAATAGTAATATACCACTTAAAACATCTTATTATAGTTATATTGATATTAAGATAAATAATAGCAAGTTTTAACCTCGGCCTATCATTAGATTATGTTTAAAAAGCTCCGCACTAGATCTTTTGCGAATATGTCACACCAGCTCACAAAATATATAATAATTTCCTGCCAACGTTTTCCTTTTATTACTTCAAAATATGAAACTCCCCTTCATTAGTTACGTGCTTAATTCAGATACACCTAGATTGGTATTTAATATTGTTTTATTTCATAATTTTAAGAAATGGATTCTAATAAGTATATTAATTATTAGTTTCTAAACATTTATCATATATATTATTATAATGAATACAACCTTATATTACTTAATTTTAATATAAATAAACAAAGAAATTACTCTGAGTTGTGAATAATAT
>JABUQX010002570.1:0-5000 GCA_015478945.1 Trachelipus rathkii | reverse complement strand
TTTTATGAACAATTACCCAAAAGTGCACTCGAGCAGAAACCTGATGGAAATTTATATAAAGATGGTGGTTAAAATTAGCACAAAAAAAAAAAAAACATTTCATAACAAATAAAGAATTGTAAATTCTGAATTATTCTTAAAGAATATAATATATATTATTATATATATATATATATATATTATACTTATATATATAATATATATAATACTATATATATTATATATATATTAATATATATATATTATAGATAATATATATATATATATATATATATTATATATATATATATAATATATATATATATAATATATATTATATAATAAGCAATAAACAAAATTATAAAATATAAAAATAAAAAAAAAAATAATGAAAAAAATACAATAAACCAAAACACACAGCACAACTATAGAAAAAAAGCATGTAAATCACGCAAATTATTAAATGGAAGAGAAAAATATCTCGGCATAAAAATTTAACAGAATATTTCAATACACTATACTGTGGCGAATCCGACAAAGCAACCTTCGCAGCTGCCGCGGATAGCGAGGCGGAGGGGTTCTAAGCCTCCCGTTAATTCGTTGGTGAAGCTCCAACGTGATACTCTCGCCACCCGCTACAGCTATCACTGGGTTCGATCTGATATAGTATCGGATTATGTTCGTTGGCCCGCGGTGACTATGCTCCCGTTTGACACCAACCCTTGACAGATTAACCTGCTCCCACCCTCTCCCGTTTTCCCGACTTTGATCCCTACGTGAGTGAAGCACCTCGGTGGGTTTTTCCTACCGCCCGACTCCTCTAAAACGGACGTGGGTTTAGCCCGTTCCCTTCCCGTTCCCGACTGTCCCTTAAGGGAGTGAAGCACTACGTGGATTTCCCTTCCCGTCCGTTCCCGACTCCGAGGAACTCGGCGTGGGTCGTCTCCGGCCCGCCTTCGCTCGACCGCGCCCGTTCCCCTTGGCAAGGGCAACCTTTCGGGGATGTTCCCGTGTGGGTCTAGACGTCCGGGCTGGGGCCACTGACTCAGTGAATTCACCCGGCCGGCTGTACCCCTCTCCCTGGGTGAGGGCAACTCTTTTAATGGTCCTCACGGCGGCGGAAGCCGGATAGTTTATACGGGTAAGTCGCTAATGACAATTTTCCCTTACTGTTGTTTGCCTTGAAGATTGACAGGGCCTTTTTCCTTAAAGCTATTTCAGTATTATCGGGGATAATAAGAAACGAACACAATTTAAGACTATAATTTCAACTGAATACTAACTGTCAACTTCACAATAAGACCCGCCAATTTGCGGGGAATCAAGCACTTAAAAGAACAATAAACAATATTTCAACAAGTATGATGGGAGTGCCAGTGATACCCTTGCAATGCCCACCCAAAGTGTCCCCTATGATGCACGACCCACTGCGATGTTGCCGTTATATTTCTTAATATGGCAGAGTTCGATATAACTCTGCTTTCAATCTCGTTGCCCAGTTGTGGGATGACTGTCAATGCTTCCTGATTCCGCGGAAGTTAGGCGCTAATACACGCACTCGTTCCTTCGATTCCGCGGCAATTTCCGCGGAAATTAGGCGCTAATAACGCACTTAATCCTTTGGTATTTGGAAAAGCTTTTGGTTCGCGAGCTTCCTTCACTAATTTTAGAAGAAGCCCCTAATGATCTTCCTGAGAAATCGCTCAACAGTTGTTGAGAAATCCTTTATTAATTCAGGAATCCCATAAAAGAATTGAGAAAGTTCAGGAATATGCTCTTGAAGAATCCCTCATTAATTGTTCAATCCCGCGTCAGTTGACAAATCCCTTATCAGTTAATTCCACCTGTAACAGACAAGTAGACTTATTAGCCCCATTATCTAACCTAACTCCTACATACAGTGCGTCCACTAGTTTCATAACTTACCCAAAGGGGTGGAAACTTGAATTTCCTAGGACTCCTATTCCTTTACACTGTTTGCCGCTCACTCCGTCAACGCTCTTAATATTTTATTTAAGGTCACACAGGATCCCTATCGCGACTGTCTCGCTAACATATTACGCTACACTTTAAATTTAAAAAAGAAACGAAAAGGATGAAATAAATGATAATTAACCTAACACTAAAATGATGAAAAAGTAATAAAGATGACCATAAGCAATAATAAAACCCTCAAATTCACTACAATACTTATCATCAATTAGGTGATAGCTAGGATTAATTATTAATTTAGGAAAAAAAATTTTGCCTAAAAAATAAAAAAAAGAAAAAAAAGTAGCTAATGATTTTTTTTATAAAAAAAATTACGTAAAAAAAATCAGTTGATTTAAATCATTTGATTTCTTTTGTGCCAACCCTGCTCTAGAATCTAGACCTGGAGATAAATAAAATTTGTACAGGGTACTATATTATTATTATTATTATTATATTATATTATTATTATTATTATTATTATTATTATTATTATTATTATTATTATTATTATTATTATTATTAATATTGAAATTTTATATCAGCTTTAGGTTTAATGTGAGATTTGCAAGCCTTTTCCAATTTGCTAAAGGTATCCATCGCTTCATGATTGATTTTTTTAAGGACTATTTTAGAGTAGAAAAGAACAACTGCTTTCGAACTTTTAACCTAATATTTGCCTGGCACTTCACGCATCATCTGAGATGAGTTCTAGACTTAAATGTTAACAATGATGAAACAGATAAATGCATATTTAAATTTAAAAATAAAATGTTGAAGTAAGAAATTTAAAGTTTTATAACGAACAGTTAAATTCTAATTACTTAAGGATTGAGATGTGACGTTGTTATAAAACTTTATTTGTTACTTCACATTTTATTTTTAAATCTAAAAATACATTTATTTTGTTTCACATTTGTTAAATTAGTCTAGAATTCGTCTCTGATGATGCCTGAAGTGGCCAGGCCGAAAATAGTTAGATTAAAGTTCAGAAGCAGTTGTTCTTTTCTACTCTAGATTATTTATTTTATATATTATGTATTATTATTATTATTATTATTTTATTATTATTATTATTATTATTATTATTATATATTATTATTATTATTTTTTATTTATTATATTATTATTGTTGTTGTTGTTGTAGTGGTATTGTTTATTATTTAATTTTGGTTTCATAAGATACTTACTGTCAATACTGTTATGATTTGATGCCATTCATTATTATACAATATTCATTATTTAGGGATAAGAAACAGATTTATGTTTGGTTCATTGTTTGTAATGACTGTATTGATACTGTTACCAGTAATATAACTTGCTATTATATATTTTTTTTTATGTAAATTATTTATTATTATATTTATTATTATTATTATTATTATTATTATTATTATTTATTATTTTAATATATTAAATTTTTATTACTATTATGGATAGTATTATTACTATTATTAGAATTACTCTTATTATTCTTTATTAGTTTTATTGCTGTTATTAATGTATTAGTATTAGATTATTTTATTATTATTATATTATGTATTATTATTATTATTATCATTTTATTATTGTTGTTATTATTATTATTTATTATTATTATTATTATTATTTTATATTATTATTATTATTATTATGGTTTTAATTATTTTTAGGCTCATTATTATTAAATGTATTTTGCGTTTCAAAAGGCACTATACTGTGTTTTGTCAATTAGTGACCCATTTCATATTACTAGGAAAATTAATTTTTGCGTTATGTATAATTGATTGATGTATTGAAATTTGTAAAAGTATTTTGGCCAAGTAATAAGCTAATATAAAAATGTATGTCATCTTTGTTATTATGACAAAATTGTATTTTCTATGTATCTATTGAATAAATTTTTTGAATTGAATTGAATTATTATTATTATTATTATAATTATTATTAATAGTGTCATTATTATTATTAATAGTGTCATTATTATTATTATTATTATTATTATTATTATTATTTTATTATTATTATTATTATTATTATTATTATTATAGTATTGTTTATTATAATCATTTTTATAGTTATTGTTTTTAATTATATTGTGGGTCTCCAAGGACACAAAACTGTGTTGCAATTAGTAGACCCATTTCAGATACTAGGGAAATTATTTTGTTATTATAATTAATTGGTATAATGAAATTGTAATATAGCTATTGGACTATGTAAATAATATAATTTTTCTTTTCTGAATAAAGATTTTCTGATTATTATTTTATTATATTTATTATTATTATTATTATTATTATTATTATATTATATTAAAAGAAATTAACTTTAAAGTAGAAACTACAACAAAACAAAATATTAACTAAACTGTTTAAAGCAAAAATTAAAAAAAAATTTAAAACAAGATTCCATAATTTTCTTACTTAAAAATGAATTTATTTGAATATTGAAATGTTTTGGTGTAGGAAAATAAGTCAGGTGACTATACTTTTTAAGGAAATAAAAGGTAAATTAAATTAAATTAATTAAATGTGGCTGACCACGCTGATGAGCCCAGTGATAATGAGCTTGACAGTTGTCACAGCACAGTAGTCAGTACTCAGTAGTGACTGGGGAGTGGGGGGGGGGGACTAGTGATTAGAATCAAAAGTTTGATATGCCAAGCCCAAATATTTAATTTTAATCATCCACTCATCCTCTTTTCATTTACAGTCTTGGTATATTTTTTTTATGTTCAATATTTTTATTATTCATTTGCATCCCTTAAGTCACTTTTGAGTTTTGTCATTCAGACTCATTTCAGCGTATAAAGCTTATTACATTAATGTAATAGTTACATGTTTTTTTTTGATTATTGATACAAATGTAAAATACAAGTAAAATTAGTAAGTAGAAGCCTGCAAACAGCAGTCTGCAGGCTACAACCTACTGTAAATTGTAACGAAAACAATTGATAAAATATAGGAGAAAGGTAGTTCTATTTTATAAATCATAAAGGAATATTTGTTTAATTTCAAGTATCCCATATTTGAAAAATGAAAATACTCAAATGAAATATTATATTAGCT
>JABUQX010002569.1:37500-59292 GCA_015478945.1 Trachelipus rathkii | reverse complement strand
TTTCTTTTTTTTTACAAAAATATTGTCGATGGCCTTACTTAATGTTTTGTTTTACTCTTTAATTTTAGATTTATTTGGTTCTCTTTATTACTACTTACCCAGATATCTTATGGTTACTATAGGGGTTACGGTTTGATGAATGATTTTCTTTTGCTTGTATTATTATTAATTAGTCTTCATTTATTTATATGTACAAGGATAGATTATTTGTGGACATTAATTTTATTATTATTATTTTTATAATTTATTATTATTATTTCTATTGGTCATTATATTTTTCTTGTATAAGTGCTTACCTTTTTCAAACTTGAATTTGCTTGTGTTTGTACCAATGGCAATTCTCAAACAAAGGTGGTATTCATTATTCTTCTTTTGTTCAACAAACTTTGGTAAATGTACTAAAGGCTTACCTTTTTTATTTTCTTTATACATACTATCAACTTTATATCTCCACTTATCACGTTTGTAAGGAAGTTTTTTAACTATTCTAAAAATAGCACCAGGTAGAGTTCAATTCATTCAATGGGGTAATATTTTCCCATTGGGGGCATTATAATAGGAGGGTCTAAAAACAAAGAAAAATTCCATGGCTTCAACCCATCTCATTCTCTTAATTTCAATTCCAAGTCTTCTAGGCTTTTTTAGGTATGTAATTAGCAATAACTTGTTCATTTCCATATTGTTATCTTTTTCTTATTGCCTTTTTATGGTTATATTTTCATCCAAATGCATACAACTCTACTAATATTTTTCTGCTTACCTTCTGTAATACTTGATTAAATAGGGAAGTTTGTTATTTCATTTTCACATTTTTCCTTCTATATTGGTTTAAAAACTAGCATACAATCTTTAAAATTTAGTTGGATCCTTTCCGTTAAATATTTCAGCACATGTTGGAAGAGGATTATAAATAGGCCTACTCACTTCTAACTTTTGTTTTAAAATTTCTAATAATTTAGACTCCTCCTGATTATTATTTTCACCTACTATTTATTTTAGTTTGTGTTAAATTTACATTTTTTACCCAGTTTTTAACATAGGTATCGCTAATACTGAAAATTGGATTTCCCAATTTTTCTTCGATTTTTATTAGACATTTTGTTCCAAATTTTTTATATGCTTCTGTGTTTGGTACAAATCCAACTTTAGGTTCCCTTTTTTTTTGCCAGTATTGTTTCATGGGCTCTTGTAATTTTTTATTTTATTTTTTCAATGTCAAGTAACAAAGATTGGGCTATTGCACTTTTTGAACTAGCTACACTAGCTTTTTAATCATTGCTTTTACTCACTTACTTGATACATTACTAGCACTGTCGTTGTGCAATAATCCTTGGCCACATATTTACTCATCATGATTTTGAAATATACTTTTTATACTCATAATATGGCTTTAGTTTTAGTGTAAGCCACTGCTGTATTTTATCTGCCTCTACAGATTCTGAAATTAATTCACTACAAGAATTTTTTAATGATTCTACTTTTGCATCTAATGTTAATTCATCCGCTTTTATTTCATAGCTTAAATCTAAGTCGTTTAAGAAAGCTGCAAATTTACCTTTAATTGGTATTAATTTTAAAGGTAACCGCTAATTTTCCTGAAGGAACCTTAAAACCTCCTTCAGTTGTTTCTATCTCATCTATATTTTCGATATCGCTCATATTTATTTATTTTTTTTTTATTATAAAAAAAAAAAAAAAAAAATATTAAAATTAAATATTTATTAAATTCATTCCTAAAAAAAAAAAATTATTTTTTTAACACAATTATATATACAGATAAATTCTTATATATTTCATATATTAAAAGTTACCTATATATATTTTTTTATTTATTTATTAATTTTTGTGCTATGCTTATTTATACTTATTTTGTCAATCGGATGATCATTCCTCCATCTGAGTGACAGCTTTGTGTTCTTCATCCAAGCTTCTAATTAGAAGAACTTATGATAAAAGCATCAGGTGATGAAAGTACTCCATTCGACATTTCTTCTTTATTTTAACATATTGGAAATATACGAATAGGTTCTAAAAATATAAAAATATAACAAACTATAAATATATAAAAGTACAAATACTAAATGCTAAAAATAACATAATAGTTATACAATTAATCCATCAAAATGCATAAGAAATTGGTTCAATAAAAAATTATCAGTATTTTTTGCTGACTTTTTATTATTTTTTTTGTCCTTTTTAGCTTTTGGTTTGAAAACTCATAGATGTTACTTAATTATATTAATACCACATTCACAACCAACTATATTGAATACCTATAAATAAGCTATTACCGTTCTAATTACCTGATGTTTTTGGATGTTCAGAAGTGCTGAGATTAAGGGGTGGGGCTTATAGTTACTCAATTTGTGGGGCTGCTGATCAATAAAGTTGCTTGAAGATGGCTCTAATAGCTGAAATTCCTTTTTTGTTTCTTCTGGTTGATTTTTAGCTTGCATAGAGTTTCTTTGTTGTCCTCAGGTTTCTTCTATAAGCTTCTTTATTCATATACTATGATGATTGAAGAATTAAATTGCTAGTTATTCCCACCTCAATAGTTTCTTCTTGTGAAATTAATAAGCTCTTGATGAATAGATGTTACTAAGTAGTCTTCAATATCTCCTAATGATGAAGCTCAATTCTGGTACTTTGCTTTTATTTTCTCAATGTTGGCAAAGTTGGCAGTTTGTTGCTTCATTAGCAGGTTGTTTGAGTTTCTGCAATAGATTATATTTATTATTAGTACTCCTATTATTATTATATTTTGACTATATATATTGGGCTTTCTTTAGCCTTTATTCTATTTGCAAGCCCTTAATCTTTGCCCCACCTTCTATTCTGCATTTGTCATCAATTTTTTCCTGTGTGCATCAATTTTTGCCTTTTCTACTTTCTAATATTGGTCATTTTTGTACACATGCGTTGATGTTTCATATAGTATATGAATAGTAATGGATTTTCTTTAATTTTCCTTTTTATTTTTTATTCTTATTAATATTTCTTTTTTTTTCTCTATTTAATACAAAATAATATTATTATTATTATATAGTAAGTATATTATAATATATATATATATATATATTATATATATATAGTATATGATATATATATATATATATAAATATATATATATAATATATATATACATATATATATATATGTATAATATATATTTATATATATAATAATATATATATATATATATATATATGTATAATAAATATATATATATATATATATATATATATTGTATTTATATATTATATATATCGCCTCGTGGCGTAGGAGTTTGACTCGCCGATTTCTCATGAAGAGGACGCTGGTTCAATCCTCCCCGTAGCAGTCTGAGTTTTTTCTTCCTGGGGGCAAGATTAAAACTCCGCTGCAAACACTGGGCGACATAAAGGCTTGGGATGGCCGGCTTTAAAGTCGCGATTCCTGTTGTCCCTAGTGTTCCCTCTGAGAAAGGGATTTAAGCACGTTAAAAGGAGGCTATATATATATATATATATATCATATATATATATATGATATATATATAATTATATATTATGAATATATATATATATATATATATATATAATATATATATAAATATATATATATATATATATATATTCAATATCCACCGAAATTTTGGAGCAATCAAAATACAAGACCAAATAAAGCCGACATGCCCAATAATATCAACAGAAAGGATGCAAATCAAACAAGTAGAAAAAATAGATGAAGTAATTATGTTCCACGACTTTACCAATGAAGTACATGAAGATTGAGCATACTGTGATTGAGGAAAAAAGGTTGGTATAGGGGACTGGATTATGAAGACAAAGTGATTGAGAATGTCATTAATGAATGGTAGAAAAAGAAGAGTTGGATATAAGGCTGAACCTCAAGGAACACCGAAATTAATAGATTTAAAGGCTGAACGATGACCGCCTATAACGATTGGAAAGTAAATAAGGGAGAAGAAAAGATATCGTAAGAGAGAAGTTTGAAAATCAAAGTTTTTGTGTCAGACTTCATCGAATGCTTTCGATATTTTCCACTCTTTATGATGAGGATAGTTCGAAAACTATAAAAAGAATGGAGGTTAAGGCAATAGGACTATAGTTTGGGTGTTGAGAGGAATTTCATTTTTCGGGACAGGTTGAATGAGCGCACGCTTTCAGCAAGAAAGGGAGGCCGAATTGGAAACACAGTGACGAGACAGTTTGCCAAGGCAGGGAGCAAACTCAGAAGAACAAGTTTTAAGAATCGCAGTAGGAGTACCGTCAGGACCATGCGCCTTCTTAAGCTTAGAGAGTGCAGAAAATACATTTTTAGATGAAACTACGATGTTAGGTATGAGTTAGAGGGGAGGAGAAGGAGGATTAGCTCCGGAATCGTCAAGAGTGGAGTTAGAAGCAAAGGTTTGAGGAAAAAGTTAGCTTTATCAAAAGGTAAGATGGCAGTTGTGCAATCGGAAGATACTAGAAGAGAGCAAGAGGAAGCAGAAACGTTAGAGTTTACATTTTTTGCTAAATGCCAGGAAGGGCTTTAGAAAGAAATAGAAAGATCATTGCGCTTTCCACGGAACAAAGAGTTTTTACTATTACAGTGAAAAGATTTTGAACATTTCAGTTTTAAATATAAATAGCATTAGTCTCTGGAGTTTTAAGACGACGGAAAGTCATAAAAACAGCACCCTAGTGGTGAACAGCCGAAGATCAAACAGAACTGAACAATGATTTATTAGTTTTAGTTGAAGGGAAAGAATATGAATTGTACTTCTCCACGCCAGATGAAACCACCTTGGTCATGTGTTCTGCATATTCCGAGGAATCCCTCACATGGAGGCTGTAGTCCTTCTATGAGAAATCAAAGAAGCACGACTGCAGGTCCGATCAGGTTGCAACACCGAAATGCCAAAAACATTTTCTTTAATTATTTGGACATCATAGAATCATAGAAAAGGATGCAAAGATAAGTTGGTGAATTGAGTAACCTAGAAGAGGAAAGAGTTTAACAGAATTAGGAGAAGTATTGAAAGTTAAGAAAAGGTCTTGAATGTTGGATTCATCTTCAAATCGATCATTGATACGAGTAAGATGCGACTAGTGTGCACTAATGGGAGTTTCGGGCTTGAAGAGCGGACACTAAACCCCTTATATGGTGAGTTAGTATTGTAGAATTTTTCTGAATAGATATTGACATTAAGAACGATATAAGTTTGGTGTATAAGGTCTCCAATAGCCATAAGTTATTAGAACAATACTAGTTTGTGATCTTCCATCCACATACCGCATTCATTATACGAGGACTCACGAATCCCGGACTCCACGATATCTTACTCTTATAGTCTCATTATTATATTTAGTTAATTTATTGGCTCTTGGTTTCTTACTTCATCTGACCTTTTTAAATTACAATATATCCTATTATTTCTAAAAACACAAATTAATTTCACCTTTTTTCGACACTGCAATATCATATTGGAGTCATACTCTTCTATCCAATTCCTTAACTTTTAGTTCCGGTATTTCTTACACTCGTGTGCGGTGGCAGTAGCTATTATTTTAATATAGAGAGAAATCATTATTTTACTGAATATATATTTATCTAAGTCTATATTAATTTTTTTTAGGTGAGGTTACTAAATAATAATTAAATAATGAACAACACACCAGGGAGATTAATATCCAGGGTATTCAAAAGAGGTTTTTTTGATAAGTGGTATAAGTAAAGGGATTGTTACATAATATTATACTGTCTTTTTTGGACTTACAATTAATCACTTATATCTAATAGTATCATAATAAGTAGATATGTAAAAATAAAATATTCTTTACATGACCTTTAATATAATTATATTTACTATGAATGTGATATCTTTATCGTTCGAAATTTATATGTAAAAACGTTTTTAAAAATAAAATAATATCCTCTATGTATAAATTTATGTATATATTATATAAATGAAAATATATATATAGGTAATAAAATTTAGGAATTTATATTAATTTATAATTTTTGAATTATTAAAAATTTCACAATCAACGAAGCTCAATAATTTATACATCATTATTCGCTACATTAATACCGGTAGAAAGTATTTAGAAACATTTTATTATATTTATACTAAAGGCTGATATATTAATATTAAACTATTAAAAGGAATACTTATTCTAAAGAGAATAGATTTTATATTAACTATAACTTAACAAGTGTTTGAGCGTGTATGTTAAATTTTTATAACGAATATTCGTTATTCGTGTATCTGAAAAGTTAAACCAATACTCGTTATTTATGTATCTAACAAACCAACCAAATAAATGTATACATTCTCCATAGTAAACATGACATTAAAAGATTGTTCTATCTGAGAACACTTATTCTTAATGCTTTATTATCCAATCTCACTCTCTCTTCGGTTCTAAGCATTTAAACTAATCCAGTCTCATTTTCACTCTCTAAATCGATAACTGAATGAATCACTCCATAGGCTATCTTTTTCACTTTTTAGTACTCATCTACAATTCTCTCTTCTCTTATTTCTTTCATTCTCGCTCATACGGTCTTGCTCTATACATCATCTGCGGTCCTCTCTCTCCCAAAAGACATTCAAATCCACCAATGTCCAATTTTCGTGCAATTCTTCATCTTCCTTCTTATTTGGCACATTCGTACCAATTTTACAAACTCCCAAATTCTTAATTTCTTTGCTCTCCGGGATCCAGTCTAACTTCCATCAAATTCAATTAGTCACTAAAAAGTTCATTTCTCTTCTTTTGTTCCGAGTCTCCCGATTCATTTAAATGCTCTCTTTGGAATGCTCTTAAGTCTCTATTCTATCGGTACTGGTCATCTTCGACGTTCGAATCAGTTTCTTTTTAATACTCGAAACGTGTCCGTTTGAAAAAAATACTTGATTAGAACTTCTACTTATTCTTATACTATATTATAATTTATCTCATAATTATTTAACTCCCTCATCTATTCTTCACTTTCTTCCATGTATTTGCCTAGCGTCATCACCATTCTCTATGGGTCTGATCAACTATACCATTCTTGAAGAGTTAATTTATTACTCATAGCAAACAAAGATCTCATCATTCTTATCTAATTGCGAAACTTTATAAGCGAGTTGATGGTTCATTGCCTATGTTCTGGTTCCTTCTGTTATTCTTATCTTCTATTCTATTATCGTAGTATCTTTTTTTTCTGTGCTGCTCATTTTCTTGATATCATTCTTCTATTTAGTATGAAATGTTCTATAGAAATCTTCTCTACATCACTCTTGGTGTGTAGTCTCTGACTGCCAGAAATAGTGCTAATCTTATCGCACTGTGAGCAATGTTTGGCATGGGGGTAAACTAGTACTTGGTGTTGAGTCAATGTCCACATGTTAAAACGTAAATTTCATTGCAATATAGTTGGACTAGATTCATATTTTAT
Organism: Trachelipus rathkii; assembly: GCA_015478945.1. Taxonomy (NCBI): domain Eukaryota; kingdom Metazoa; phylum Arthropoda; class Malacostraca; order Isopoda; family Trachelipodidae; genus Trachelipus; species Trachelipus rathkii. The sequence continues at coordinate 51,858 of JABUQX010002569.1, read as the reverse complement.
TTAGATTATGTACATAAAGAGGTTAGAATTTATATTCGTAGATCTCACGGATTTATTCTGAATACCAAAAGGGACTTTCGCCGTGCATCAATTTCTTTGAGGATAGAAAATGAACTATTTTATGTATATAACAGGACAGTATATATATATAACTATTATATACGCTATAGAAATAAAACCATATTAAGGTATTGTGAGGTGAGGACTCCTAAATAGGACACGCTAATCTTATAAGATTAAATATTCTTAGTTTTATTTATTATGACAGGACTATATTCGGGTAGTAATAATTCAATCACTTTCGGGGTTATATAATAATTTCAGGCAATTACTCTTTTTACACTTATAATTTAAACACACCTATAAAAGGAAATTTCGGCACATAACTCAAAATTTACCTATTTTTAATTTCATATATAATAATCAGTTGTTATTCGTGATAACACTGGTGAAACTACTCACTTATACGGATTTATTATTAAATTACAAATGATACAGTTTATAATTCTTCTCTCTCACCTGCTCATAGATACTCAGGAATGTTATCTTAAATATGTAAGTGATCATCATTAAAAAAGCTTGTTTAACAAACAACAACATAGGGGAATGGAACAACCCTAATCATGCTGGTGGAGCAGTAGTTCGTCACTTTTTTCAAAATCATACGGCAGCAATGACGTTTTTGGACCATAATTGGATATATAGAATCAAAACGCAATATTGAAGAGCTCGCGACCAACCAAAACGATCCTGAAAGTTCATCTTCTGTCCGGGTTTGATCCGGAAGTTTGCTTATTTTGTTAAAGCAATTAGTGCATACATATTTCTCACTAGATTTAATGATTATATACCAATCCTCTAATGATTCTCTTTGCTGGCCTATCTATATTCTGGTCTCTTAGTGAGCAACTCACTGTATACTATAGTACAAGCTTAGGTAGCGGTTGGATTACCTCCATTAATACATTTATCAATTACACGCACTCTCTCTACTCTAGACCTAATTATACTCTATCATCTACACGGCATTGGGCTTGAGCATAAAACGCGTTCTCTCCTATACGGAAGTGCGCGACCATTCTTCGCTCTCAATCTCTCTCTCACTAGATTCCTTACATTCTACTCAAACTTTACATCTTGTTACTCTTATCAGAAATGTACGCTATAAATAACCCATTCTGCCATCGCTATTCAACGAACTTATTCAACTATCATTTTGGGGAACTCATTATTGTAGAGACCTAATACCTATTATACTATCACTATATACCCTACTACTACTATATACTATATATACTTATCACTATATATATATACTATATATATACTCGTATATATCATACTATAATACTATACTACTCATTATATACCTACTATCATCATATACCTATATACTATTACTATACTACTATCCTATCTCATACTACTACTATATTAAAATTATTTTTTAATACTATATACTATATACTACTCACTCACTATACTATACCTATATATATACTACCCTATATACTACTACTATCATCATATATCATTATATATACCAATATACCCTACTATATACTACTATAGCCTATTTCTATATATATCACTATCATGGTTCGGGTTTTTCCTTCTATGGATCATTTCTAACAAAAGATAAACGCCACCTTAACCATAAACACTGCATGCACCAACAGCAGTGATCCGCAAAATGATTACGCGCATCATACTTGAATATAATAATCAATAACTTAATCAATAATAAATCAACAATAATCACATATCACTACATAATAATACATAAACTACCATAATAATAAATAACTAATAAATAATAATAATAACAACAATAATAACTATAATATATCACTCATAATAATACCGAATAATCAATAATACTATCAACTAATCAATATCAATCAATACATCAATTGACATATATGTCATAACCTACATATTATCCGTAATAAAGTGTGGTGAAATCACATTTATCATCATATTTAGAATCATATATATATATATCATAATAATAAGTAATAATAATGACTTGTTTTGAAAGATCGCGAATGTCACACAAAATTTTAATCACACTAGTGAAAATAATAATTTTAATATGAATACATGGTAAGTATAGATATCCACACATACTTTTACTTATTTAAACTTTAATTTAATATATTAAGCTCGACAATTATTAATTTTATTTACTATTTTTTGTTATTACGGACAATAAAAGTGTAAAAATGTTATTGATAACTACATCCATAACGTTAATTTATTATTAATATTTATTATTTTTTTAAAAACCTTTGTTATTTTGTTCTTTATCTCTAAACCTTAATAAACAGGGTAGGAGTTAAAATTACCCCAAATTCGTCACAGAACAGAGCTTTTTTTCATACACTATGTGAAGATTTATGGTTAAAGGTTGTTACGTGCTACGACAGCGTATATAGTCTATATAATATTATATTATCAACACATAATTCATATACGATTTTAATACATTTAATGAATAACGTTGAATATATGTGTATTTGAAAGACATATTGTGAAACGAGAAGAACAAAATTAATAATCTCTTATTACAATAAGTGCTTAACATCTGTAAGCATTATCGAAAACTTTATAACGTCTTCAAATATAGTTCCAGTATACAATAATGAACTATTTATATTATATGATATTTACATTAGTTTTTATTTTTTTAACAATAGGATAATATTTACAGTGCAAATTTTACACATATTTTAAAAAACAACTCAGAATAATAATACAAAGGTTTTATTTTTTTAATTAAATAATGAATAAGGCTTCCCGGAATAAGGAGCATTAATATTTACATATTCACACACTTGAAAACGCGCACTCCCTATTCTCATTATAATTTAGGCTTTCATACACTTGTTCAGTCGTTGACGCCAGTTATTCTGTTACGTGTATATATCAAATTATACACAGATCAACCAGCGTAAAGGTATGTAAGCGTTTTTAGGAAAAGGTAAAAGCTACACTCTGAGACCATAATTAACAACATCACAGTGTAGGAGCAAGTCTTTAACTTTTACAGGTACCCGGAGTTCATTTATACAGAGCGACGCGACATATATGACAAAGGAGATGGTAGCACAAGTCGAGTGTCTCTTGTTGACGATTCTATTAATGTATGAGTGTTAAACTAGTATGAGAAGATTTATTGCTACCTGATTATGAAATTTTCTCGATGTTGACTGTATTTGCGGTTAGGTGCGCTTAGACGTCACGCACTGGATTGCTATGTATCGTGAAAGTATAGATTAGAACCTAGGGCCTCTTACCGACTGTTGGCTACGAGATCTGGATAGGGTTCTGCATTGATGTCGGCACATAGAGCAGTTGTGCTGCGCACGCGTATTGCACTTTCTGGCCACTAGATACCGGATTCCCATATAAGGTAGGAAATTTAACCTTAGAGAAAGTTCCCCTGCTACTTAGAATTTAAACGGGCTATTTATTTGCCCGTGAGGTGTGAGCATTACTTAAATTAAAAGAATAATAATGGACAAGCGGTCTAATAACAGAATACTGATACAAGGAGGGAGAGGTTATAGCAGATGCATAATATGGAGTTATTAAACACCTTATTATGATGATTGAGCCTAATGTTTAGATCTGCTATCTTTGAGAAGCAGAAGCTTGAATTTAAACCTTTTAGCTCAACAGCTCATAAGTAACCTAAGATTAGATCTGTTAATAGAGTGGTCTCACTTAAGTTTCTCTATATCTTGGATTACGAGGTATGTTATATTTATATGGACATATATCCATGATTATAATTTGTTTACTTTCAAAGGGCTTCCATGGCGATTTATTACAAGATATATTTACCTGTGACTAATGCACTATAAAGGTCATTGATTGTGATGTTAAACTCATTAACTCCTTTCGTTACCTTGAAAAATAAAATATCTCTTCATAAATGGTTCTCAAAATCTTGACGTATTAGAGGGTGCGAATGGCAATAATAAGATTAGCTAGGGCATTCTATAAGTGATTTAATAGTTATTCACTAGTACACCTGTAACTAAGTACTGATTAATAGTGAGGGTATACAGTAGAGTTATGTGGCGATATGAATCTCAGTTGATGAGAATGACCATTTATCAATTGCCTGAAATTATAAAAAAAGCTCACAATCCAAATCATTCTCACTTCAATTAGGATAAATCTTAAATTTAAGTACTTAGTGATTAGTGTTAAAAGGATTCCACAAAGATACCTTATTAGTAATTTATTTGGTTGGTAGGTATAGTACAGAATGGCGCAATTAGCTAGTGGAATGTCAATCTAAGTGTGAGTTCTGTAAAGGAACATGGGATACTCTCTGTAACTGTGCAATTAGATAAAACCAGTGAACTCTAATTACTTGGAATCTACCTTAAAAATACATATGATTTTTTCATAAATACTTGTAAGAGTAAATTAGTACGAACATGGGAAAAAAGATTTACTACTACACACCTCATTTCATATTACGGTATATCTCAGTTAGCTGGTGAAAATAGTTTAGTATTTAATTATTGGTCGAATAACTTACACCGCGTAAATTAGAATAGGCATTAGGCATGGAATTAGAGTTCAGAACCGATATAACAGAAAGTTTTGACGTATATGTATATTATATTTCTACTCACTGTTTAACCTTTAGCATCTGGTGTGTCTCAGTGCACCATTTAGAAAGTTCATTGGTAGGTATGATGTATTAACATAATGGCACACTTACAATATCCTATGGTGCCAATATACATGTCCAAAAATTTATAGGTTTACATAACTATAACGTGTCTTTGAATGGGTTTACTACGAAGCTACACATTGGACTACAGAAGAAACGACAGACGACATACATGAATATCTAATTCAACAGAGCTGCCTCATGATTAGGGGTAGTTCACAGCAAAAGAGGCGTGGGTAGAAGTGTCGAAAACATTACATATATATTACCACAAAATAATTACACATGTTTTGTTCAGGAAAGGGTAAATATAAATTTTTAGCTCAGTCGACTTAGATGTAGCACTTCATGATCACTTCTCTTAGAAAGTTATTGAACGAACGAATTGCTTTAAGAATGTATTATCATAATTTTGGATCCATTTAGGATGAAGGTAGAGATAAAGCCTTAAGAGATAGAGAGAGTCAGCAAAACATTGTCAGATCTAGCATTTAATCACAGGAGTAGTTATGAACGGACCAGTCAAGGAATGATAACATATGTTGCTGACTGCTGAAGACCGCTTATTATGCTGGAGTTTGGTACAAAAGTCAGAAACTTAAAAGACTTAATGATTAGTACATTTAATTATTAAGAGACGTATAATACCTACCCTTACCTTATTAACAAATAAGGTTTATAAGTGGCAACATATGAACAGGATAAGCAAGGACATAAAATGGAGTATCACGGTCGAAAAAACTCACAACAATTTATCTATGAGTTTGCTTGTCTACACTGTAAGTTACACTTTAACCGGAAGATAACTTCATAGTTGGTGATAGACATGTAATATTGTTCACTATTTATCACAATCTGAATTGCATAAAGTCTAGCTCTTCATGACAGCTAACACGATAATTACTGTGACAAGTCATGAACGTGTACGTCACACTATCAGGGCTGCAAAAGGAAGTAAAGGAGAAAGAAAGATATATTAGTCAAGCTTATCATATATTATTGTTAATTAAACAGATGATGCATATTATACGCTTTTTACTGTCGATACACACTAGCACAAGGAATTAATAGACTTGATATTACAGCAAGCTTCTATTATATAGACTTACTGTAACAGAGGGTAAACAAGTAATAGTCGATTTAAATAAGGCATATGATTTGGCTGTGGTTAATTTAAATATAATGCCGGCTATAGGTTTATTAACTTAATATTTATCACTCAATGAAACTGAACACGATAAGGAAGCTTGCTTTATTCGAAGTTAGTGACGATGCGAAATGATGTCTACATGGCTGCTTTATTACAGTTATGAGTACAGTTAATATAAGTGACCAGTGGAAGAACGTTAAGGCCTATATAGGAAAATAAGAGGACTGGATATGATTAATGAATAATTATATTTAACTATACCAATGAAGACATAGCAAAAAGAGTTTATTTCATGAAAAGGTGGAAAACCTGGCATAATAGTGTATAAGAATTGCGTTTCACATAGACCTACAGCACTTGGACTTGGTTAGTAAAATTGAAGCGTATAGTAACATTCTCCGCTATTTTTTCATTATAATCGAAGCTACTGATATACGCACTAAATTGTATTATAATGGATACATAAGAGGTCCTATATAAGGTGTGTATCTTATGAGCGAAACTTGAAGATTCGCTGTTCTATTGCGCTATAGAAATTGCCGCACAGAGTGGTGGTAGGCAAGTGGAAGGCAATTTAGAGATATTATAGGTTTGGGACGTTGCCGAGCGCGCGATTGATGAAGCCATATTATATTGAGGATAGGGTATTGATAATGCCGAACGAGCAAAGAGGATCACGCAGAGTCAGACAAGCGAGAATTACAAGACGTGGAATATTGAGATGGTTGGTCTAATAAGGAAGTACGCAAATCTCTTGTTACTCAGTGTCACTTACTGTGCACTATTCCAATAAGCTCTAATGCTTGATTGTATATTTTTCATACAAACTGGATGTAAGTAAAGTAGGATAAAAAAAATTGGATTTCCTTCCCGACTGTTCTCGATAGTGGTTTGAAGGGAAGAATAGTTCAAGGGCGCTGTTGAGTCTTGATCAGAGGGTTTGGTAAGAATAAGACTGCAGATTCGTGTTTATGTTGGGAGAGCGGTCTATGGCGCTATTCAGATTTACCCACTATACACAAGATACGACCTCAAGTATAGACTTAGGGTAGAGTTTATGGAGATTACATGAAGAATGAATGTCGTGTTGTAGTAAATTGCCTGGCTAGGATTTTCACAGCATAGCTACTGATCAAGGAACAAGAGGACAGGTTGGTGCTCGAGGAGAGGGATAACGAAATTTGGCCGCATATCGTCGAGCTAGCGAGAACCTTAGACTCTCACCTTTCATTATGTGCAAGAGGATGGGTTTTAAGACACTAAATTATGATCAAACTTCCAGACAGGAATGAACACAAGATCTAAATTCTGCCTCAGTGCAAGGAAGAGTATGTAAGAGGAATTGGTATCATAAGCTGTACGGATAGACAATCGAGCATAAGTGGATCCAAGGATGCTAGTTATTTGGCGCTAAATTCTTTGTTGTGTAATTTTGACGTGAATGTTGACTTCGCAAATAACCGAACAGATGGTCCAAAAAGCGGAGGGGAAATTAAAAGGCGGTTGAAAGGTGAATGTCCGCACAAGCAGAAATTGTTACAATAGTTTATTGATTTATCACGGTCTTAAGTGTTTATTGAATATGGTAAGTCTTGATATGGTGACTTAATAGTACTACAGTATTCAACACAGTATAATATATCAGTTTTAGGAGATTAAACGAAATCCACAAATCTCGAGGGTGGCACTTCTCCTCTCTACTACTCCCAGAAACAAGGTTCAAAGTCAACTGAAAGGCCGATGTAAAATACAATATTATTATTCTAATATCGCAGAACAGTATATAAGGTGGGACTGAACAGGGATTAGATGGACAGGATTATTTGAAAATGACAACGAAAAATCGAAGGGAAGGTGAACGCGGATAACTGGTCAACGACTGGACTAATCTTAAATAATTATTAATTTAGACTAGTTATTAGGGAAAGGTCACTTAATGAAACGGATGGGACCACCTCCTCAGACTTATGATCACTATATACAATATTTATCGGGTAGAGATCATCATTGCTTTAATCCCGAACATAAAATAACATGTTATAGCTAACCATTAGTAAAAAAGACTAGATTTCAGTGTTTTTGTTGAAGAGAATATGCAATGGAATGAGATATAAGTTCGCATGCACAAAATACATAAAAATATGTAATATTTTCTCATAATGAAATTCTCTTATTTAAAATGTATGTGATATAAATAACTTAATCAATACTATGCTTAGACTTACTGATATATTTTGAGGTTTATAAACATGAGAGATATGAATAAAATATATATTAAACAACAATATATTTACCATTGACTCAATTTCCACATACTTTTTCATAATATGAAGATTCTATTATAAGACATACAAGAGTATAAAATTAATGTATATCTATATCTACGTTGCCAAAAAGACTAGGACATTAGCATTTCTGTATCTCGGGCACACAGAGGAAATCACCACACGAAGTACTTTCACATCGACTATAATACCGTAAGAGCAGAGATGAGAAGATTAAAACTGAAAGAAAGTTACAATTCGGGTAAGCATTTATAATTGAACAGCAATGATCTCTATATATTAAAAATACAAAAAAATCAATTCCAAATATAAAAATAAATTAAAATTATAGTATAAAAATTGTATAGCGCGCGTTATACTGACAACATGTGTACAGTCAAAGATGATTATGTAAAGTTTACCTTCATTCAGAATACAAGTTTTTTAATGTTAGGAATAAATTAGTTCTACATAGGCCTATATCACTTTATCCTTTAATATTAGTCAAATATAGAAATAACATTTTGAAAGCTTGAGCGAAAATAGTATGAAAAGTAATTAAAAGCTTCAAGGTGACTAATAAGTTCAAGTCTTTCTGAAATGAAACAATCATTATAAATCGTCTTATTGTTAAATCAAAATTGTTACAAAATATATGAGTTTTAAATTATCGATTATTGATTTATAGTGACCATAATAAGAATTTTATTTCATTTTTTTTTTCCTTTTTTTATTATTATTTTATTATTTTTTTATTTATTTGCAAAATAATATTATTATGATCATTGGAAATTAAACAAAGACAACCAATTATAAAATCGATTGAAGGGACAATAGGAGCATCATAACCACACGAGGAACAGATTATATGACTGATGATCGTGTATTTTGTGATTCGCAGTTGTGCGAATCTTTAAGGGAGTTTGGAGGTGGATTGGTAGCGCGATAGAATTTAGGTGAAAAGAAATCTGTGTAAATCGCTTTAGATTGAGGAGGCCTGGGTAGAGACTGAAATATACACTGTTAACGACGACTAAAGAGGCGAGGTATCACACATCATCTCGCAGCTGAGGCACAAGCGATATAACGGTACTCGATGGAGTTATGAGGGTATTATGTATTTAAGATTTTTGATGAGCACTGGGGAACATAGTGTTCTTAGAGGTTTAAAATAATTTAGGGTGAGATTAATTATGTTATATTAGGTATGAAATAGAGGTTATGTAGCGATGATATCAATATAGGTAGATGTGATTAGCAGGAAAGCCTGTGAATAGTAGGGAAGTTATGTCTTAGGTTGAGCCATCATTAAACGTATCCCTTGAGGAATGATTAGTTAAAAGTGAGTGATTAAAGTATTATTAGAGTATGCGTCTAAGGATCTAATTTAAGATATATTGAGTAGATATACTGCATATATTAGTTAGTTTACCGTATCCTCAGTTATAATGTTGTAATAATTAGTATATATTTCTAGGTCTGTATGAGTAATTATAAGAGTGATATTAGTGAGATTCTATAAATATATCAACTTATGTTACAGTAGTATAATAGCAAATACATTAGGAACATGTGATTATATGAGTGTTGAGATGGATGTAATAAAATGATAGAGTAAATGTACGCATATTTAGGGGAGTTTGCGTGCGTGATAGTAAATAAGTCACTCAAAATTGAAGTTAGATATTAATGTAAATGACATTGTGAGTGAGATTGGATTAGGTTCATGTGGAATATAGTTCGTAGTTTAGGTTAAGCGGGATTATTATAGTGTTATGAGTTGCGTATTTCTAGTTGTATTATACACTATTAGTACGTGATCGCTATATATAATTCACTGTAGATCATAATATAAACGTATTTACACCAAAGTCACTATACGTTAAATTTATGATGGTTATATGAGTGAGCTTTATTACTTGAGATCATCATAATAAGTAATCACCTGTTCTTATAGTATTCTCAGGCTCTTACTTACTCAAAGCCTTATATGTATCAACTTTATCTCACACTCAAGTTATGTGTGAATTAAGGCACATTATTATATTTTACTATTATACCTATTATAATATATATATATATGACTACGATACCGTGAGAAAAAAGGTTATAACTTACTTACTATACCTACTAACTCACATTCATTATTTCATTGTATAGCTTATACCTACCTTTGTATTTTGTTCACACTTTTGAAACCCTCTTTCTCAACTCTATTCTTTTTCTGAATTAACTATGTAGAAATTATTCATATTATCACATTCCTGGTCATTATACTCTAAGTATGGTTATTATCACACAGATGTTACTACTTACGTGAGATAGATTCAATACTGGTGACACTATATTTTCTAATCTCTGACTGTTATATAATATGTTCTTTATTGCACCTTATAGGAGTACTATGGTATGAGTCTTTGTGAGGACGCAAGCTTTCGAAAGTCCAATATATTTTGCATTTTGTACGCCGAGCTATTGCGAGCAGATCAATACCTTTTCACCATCTCTGTGACAAGTACTCTATATAAACTTGGAGGAATGTTTATCTCACTTTCACTCGAGTTCACTATACAATCGCACAGCCTACTCTTGTTACTTATAACATAGCAGCGTACTACTCTTCAATTATTCGATGCACTTTGTTGAATGAAGGATCTCTCTTCCTTTCCTACAATATTGTGCGGTGATGCTACAATAAAGTTAAGGTTCTGACTTAATGCGTGTATATCCAAACATGAGATTTAATTTATCATTCCGAGTACCACTACTCTCTCATGCACTGCACTTTGGTCATACTCTGATCAATTTATTATTTCTTTATAATTATGAATTCTCCTAGGATGAAATTACACGTACTACTAATTAAACATTTGCATTTATGATCTATCTTTATTATAATATTACGTGTGGTAACTCTTCTACACTCTTTGTTTCATAGGAGTTCTTGTAAAGTTTAGAGCCATATATTTTTCTCGAAATCGTGGAAAGATTCTCGCTATGTAACAAATTAACATTACTTAAAAACAGAGCATTTCTTCGATCGCTAGTATTCCATCTTGCATCAAAGTAGCACGAGCTCACGTCACAATACACACTTATGTTACTCATTTCGTCTACTGTTCACCACTCATACCCATACTCTCTTATTCAATCCATGAACTTAGGTATCGTGATATTCTCTATATTACATTATATATCATATACTCTTTGCATCATCAATATCTCTACATCACGGTTGCTAGAATTGCGTATACATTCACGACAACGGGTCAGATAGTTTACTCAGGGTTGCGTGGAGCAGGTAATCTCTTCTATCTCTCGAACACGTTTTACGATTACACTAATTAATATTCTTAGGTCTATATCTACCGCATTGTTTGCGCACAGATAGGAGGTATCTATCTCTCTCTGCGCTAATTAATTTGATGGCGGTTTCAGATTTCGCACATTACATTAGTGTTAGGGTTGATATTTACGGAAGCTATTTATATATTACTCTATCAGATAAGGAGGCTCTCTCTCCATACTCTCTACTCAAACATACTAAATTATATACTTCAACTCACACTTCCGCATGTTGATCCTACAGTGGTCGTGCTATACGCTCATTAATCTTACTAGCACTATTCTGTCTCATTATATTGTAAATACCACATTTTTATGAAGCTATGATCAATACGAGTCACATTCATAGGACTTTCGAGCACGAGTCTACCCAGCCCTCTCATCATTATACCCAGGCAAGCAAGAACTACGGCAATATATAAGAGCGCGAGAGCGTCCGCGAACCATCGAATATCGAGTCATGCACAATCGGGTTAGCGAGGTGAGTACACTCCTCCTCTATTCACCAAAGCATATTATCTTTGGTCCGTGAACTATTGGAAAGCTAAATCTGACCAAAGATTGAATAAAAAAATAAAAAAACCACTATCATTATTTTATACTATATTTTTAATTTGGAACCACATCATATCTCTCCCCTCCATCAGATTGGATTTTTTTTTTCTTCTCTTTCATTCTCGGTTTGTATAGGTGAAATTGTTATTTTTGTGAAAGCACGTAGCAGTTATAGACAGCCGTGTCTTTCTAACTTTAGTTACCTTGGCCGCTCACTTACAAGAGGCATTTTCTGGTCGGTATATCTAGGATTCCTCCAAGTTTTGCGGAAGTTGTTGGCTCATTTCATTTTATTTTGATTAATAATTCTTGATCGTCTGGACTTCATCTCAAACAAAGGCTCTGCGCTCAGTAGCGATCATATTAGTTCCAATTAGATTAGGAGATTATCACGGAGATGTTGTCCTAAAACTATTGCAAGGGATTTTTTATGTTGGGCAAACATTCTTGTTCGGCGGTTAGCACATTTCATCACGTCAGTTTAAATGTGCAGGCTTTATAGGAGATGTTTATGTGGGGGGGGAAGAGAGCGGAGGTTGATTATATGATTAATTTCTGTGTTAATGTTATCGAATACAAGTTAGAGAGATTACCAAAGGATGGTTTAGGGTCTTATTAAGTTAAGTGAAACATCTGTTTTGATTTTGGATTTATTAGAGAGGATTTCCAATCTGCGACTAATGCATATACTTATTATTATTATTATTATTACTTACGCACTAATATTTTATTATCGAGAGCAAAACACAGCTTATTTAAATGACCTACTAATTACTCACTGCTCCACTAAGCATTATATATTATAGCAAACCACGCCGGCACCAAGAATTTATAAAAAAGTTATTTCATACTATGACATGTTTATATATTCTTAAACATTAATAACATTGTGCTTACCTTATTTACACCCCGCCGCCAATTATTACCACCACTTATACAAGATACTTTAGTCTATTATTCAAAACACATTTACACAGTTCAATTACAGTTTAATACAAAGTAGTGATATATATACTGAATATCTTACTAATTAACACATTCACATGGAAGCGAGCCTATCAGAATTAATACTCTCTCAACAGAATCAAGTATCACTTGCATACTGTTAAAAAATATTACACTAAGAGTGATATAATCACTTAGCTTTATACCGGTCCCATACCATCATGGGCACAAATCTTACTGAATATTACTATTTTACATAGTTTATATTAGAATATAATTACTAATATATTTCATAATGCTACCTTTACCTTTACGTGTACAAAGATGTGTATCTCTTCCAAACAAATGACAGTCATCATTAAACCTTACTTGCTGATTAAGTTACTTGCTTGGACTTTATGAACGTTTGTATACATCGGTTATTAACGTAATTATTATGGGAATTATTATTAACATTCTATGCTTAATTAATTGGAATCTATATTAGGCCTATTCAGGTTCTTGTAAGTGGTGCACAATAATACTATGCGGTATTTAGTTCACGTTAATATGCTCCGTAGTGATGGGCTAGCTGGGAGATTATATTTCACAAGCTTATATAATAAATTATATATATTATGTTAATATATTAATTATATTATATTAATATATATAATATATAAAATATATTTATATTATTATTATATATATTATATATATATAATATATATATTATATATATTAAATATTTTATTATATATATTATATTAATATATATATTTATATTAATATATATAGCAGTATATTATATATATATATATTATATATTTGATATTTATATAATTATTAATATATATTATTTATAATTTATATTATATATATATATATATATTATATAATATATTAATTAATATTAATATAATTATAATATATATAGTTATAAAATAGTATATAAACTCAGCCTACACTAACGATAATCATTACTCTATATATTATGATACATTATATAGTACGGTTATTTTAACAAATTGTAAAAAAATATAAAATCATAAAAATAAAAATAAAAAAAAAATCTTTTCAGAAATAACTCAATTATAGGCTATACAGTCGAAAATAAAAATACCCATTTTGTAAATCTCATAAATTTTAATTTAAGGTATAAATTAGGTAAATAAAAAAAAATAAATATTATTAGATAAATATAATATAGTAAATAAGGGAGGAAACTTAATTATATCAAATTTTAGATTAGATATCATTTTTAAATAAATAATTTGAGTATATTTATTAGTTTATATGTTTTTTTTATTAAACTTAAAAAGAATACTCCCTACAAGAGATTATATACCGACACCGATGAGCGAAGTCTGATCTATCTATTCTTTATACGTAGAGCATTACGATGGATAGACTATGGTTAGCAT
>JABUQX010002569.1:12500-35000 GCA_015478945.1 Trachelipus rathkii | reverse complement strand
GTGGTGGAGGAGGCGTGAAAGATAAAAATACGCTATAATACTAATTAATGAGAAGACTGGTTAAAAAGGAGAACTGTTCAATTGCTATCTGAAATTTATAAGCTTTAAAGGGTCAGAAATACGGCACAGTTAAATTAAGTTAGAAAAGAATATTAGCAAAAGAAAGAGGCAGTCACAGGAAAGGATTGTGTATATCCGCGATTAGAAGAACATACGCGATTTAGCATCGCACGCTATGGTTATAATCACAGGATATGGATAAGAATATTTAAGAATAAGGAAAAGAAGACCAATAAAATTAAAGATTTATCATTCCACAAGAAAAAGATCAAGTAATATTAGGTTAATAACAGTTATGGGCAGAACTATCATCTGGTCGAAGTGCGACGGTGAAGTAAGGAAGTAAAAATGTATATTATGTATGGTACGTATATTATTATGTATGTATGTCTCTTGTTCTTAATTAGTATACGTGCAGATTTATGTAGGTAGAGGAGAGTATTGTAGTACAGAGAGGATTTGTATGGTGTTGGAGAGGATGATGAGAAGGATGCGGAAGATGAAATTATGGAGAGTTATAAAACTTAAGAGTTAGTTAAGAAGACATAAGTAAATTAATAGACAAAAGGTATATACTAAATTTTTCTTCTTCTTGTTAGTCATTAATGTAATAGTCGATGTGCCTTTGTTGGTTTTCTAAATAATTATAGCGTTCTGTTCGCGCCGACGTAAGACTTGTGTCTAGACTAGATGAGTAGTTTTCAGAGGCTAATACTATAATGATTCCTCTGTAGAGGATAGAAGAAAAAGAGGTCCCACGAGAGTAGCATGCGCGAGAATCATATCTTTTCTTTTCATTCTTGTATGGTAAGATACCAGCTTATTAGCGCCTATCCATAATTATTATATTTATTAACACAGAAAGGATGTACTTACTTTAGAGTATTAGATAGTGACAAAAATAACAGAGGGATCTTTACTTTATTTTCAAAACACAATTAACATTTTATAAGCTCCTGAAAAAATTTTTTTTGTTGTATTCCCAATAGGTTTTAAACATACTTTATACAAAAAAAAAAATTTTAAATATTTATAAAAAATATGAAAATTAAAGTGTTAACAAATTTATTGGATATCATAATTTGTAGTTTGATGAACGAAGAATGAGAGAGATCATCGAACCACATTAATACTAGGAGAGAGAACTGCATGGATATTATCAAGTAGGAAGTATGGATACGGTAAAATTGTACTAGACAGACCTTTATGTATTTATCACATTGACCGTACACAAAGAGTATGGTAGGATGTATAAGATTTTATCACAAGATTAGTATTATTTCTTACCAAGGAAAATTAATTTTAACAGATCTGATTTCTTCACTTGTATGTTTATTACGCTGCTTATATTTTATGAGTTTCTCATTATGGAATTAGACTTATATTGAACACTGAGTTATCCTATCATTTTGCTCCATTTCGCTTAGAGCGAATATGGCACTCTCATTGCATGTCGGTTCAAGATATGATATAACCTCTCTTTCACGTAACGAGATAGAGAGATTATTGTATCCATATATAAGAGATTTAGGATGTTGATGCACTCAAAGAGTATCTACAAAGTGGCTATGTGCAATGTGAGAACAGGTGGTATTAATACTAATGTATATTATAAAAATTGAAAAATGTTTTGGATCTTTTTAATAATTTGAGAGCGAGCTCCAACTATATTTGTATCTAAGCCCGGCTTATAGTATCCATTATAATTATTATAAGACTTATTTAATTTAATTTATAAAGATCATTGAAAGAGGTTAAAGTAAGAAAGGTGGGGGAACATGGAGGGAGATAATCATGGCCATAGTAAATGGCGGTAATATAGATTTGGCGTTAGTGTGGAGTGAAAGTAGAAGAAGGAATGGAAAAGAATTACGAAGATTGTTTTCGCGAATTAAAAACTTGGAGCAAAAAGGGGACTTACAGATATGACGCTGTTAGAAACTGAGGTGATGATGGTTATAGACAGAGAGATTGGTGAAAGGAGGGATAATGGGTTAGATCATATTTATGAGTTGCTTCACTCTGTAGTTGACATGGTTGAAGATAATGAAATTTCAAATACTTCATTAGTTGTGAAGGAATATATGCAGAGGACGGAGGGTGTGATGCAGAGATCACGCATAGGATATAATGAAGTTAGGAAAGAGCGGACAATGAGGCTTTGATGTAATCCTTTGATGATAATAGACCACACACTTAATGAGTTGTAAGATGAGTGAAATTAGTAAGTATTTACGAAGGGTATTATAAGTAACACCTATATTTTAGTTTAGTTATATTATAACTATATTATAGAGTATGAATTAGACATGGTGTATATAATATACCTTAAAAAGTAGCATGAAAGTAGGTAATAGCAATTGGCTAACACGAGAGATGATAGATCTTGAGTATAGCAAATTATAAATTGGAAAATTGTTAAACTTGATATGTTAGAGGAGAGTTTATTGATAGTAAATTGTGTGATGGTAAATGTATGTTCAAACCATAGGTATTTACATTAGGAGTGTATCATCATTTATTGGTAAATGTGTAGTGTTAATTAACATGATAAAATGAGGCAAGAATCAGATTATGGTGGGTAATTAGACTTTCTGGTAAAAGGGATTGCTAGGAAGACAGGACTGTGATAGATTTAGTTAAACACGAATGTAGGTGGATCACTGACAGGAATAGGAAGGAAGACTCAGAAGGTAAGACCATGGAAGACGATGAGAATGGAAGTGTTGACAATAAGATTCGTTATGATAGATTATATGTTACGGAGGCTAGCCTGGGTGGAGTAATAATACAAGAGAGAAAGACTGTGTAGTTAGAGACAGATGTTAATGCACGCGATAGTGGAGACACTTGAATATTTTAAATTTAACTATTTATTAAAATGACTTATTAAGTTACGTCAACTGACAGAGTTATCGTTTTTCAGGTTATTTCCTACATAAGATTTACCAGGAGCTTTACTAGAGTAGGGAGGACTAAGTAAGACTAAGTATAGTAAGTATATTATATTTAATTGATTATATTAAATTAATTATAATTATATAATATATATTTATTATATATAATTATATATATTAAGTATATAATATATATATTTAATATATATATAAATATATATTATATATTTTATTATATATATATATATAAATATTTTATATAATTATAATATTAATTAATTTAATATATTATATTTATATATATAATATTATATATAATATTATATTTATATATTATATTTAATAATATATTATATAATATATATTATAATATATATATATTTTAATAATTAATTATATATAGCTAATATATATATATATATATTATATATTATATATATATTATATAATATTATAATAATTTAATTATATATATATTTATAATATATTATATATATTATTATATACTTTATATAATAATTATTTATATATTATTAATATATATTTATTATATGGTTGTTAGTTAGTTGTTAGTTTTTGTATTTTGTTGTTCATAGATTGTGGTCTGGTACCTTCTCATGCTGGAGGGGTCATCTGGGGCCATGACCACCTGTAAATTATTTTAGCGAAGCAGCTTTATAATCTAACATTAATTTAATTTTATCTGATGATTATATATTTCAGCATATATTATATTATTAAACATAGTTAAATAATAAGTTGTTATTTAATATAATATATATAATATATATATATATATATTATATTTATATATATATATTAAATAATATTATTAATATATATCATATTATATTATATTAATTATATATTTATATTATTATATATATATTATATATAATATATATATATATATAGTAATATTATAAATATATATTTATTTATTATATATATGTATATATATATATATTATTATATATTATATAAATATATCTTATATTATATTATATATAATATAATATATATATTTAATAGTTAAAACAGAAGGTTTTATTGGTAACAATGGACCACACCAATATACTTCCCTGGTCACCAAACTTGCGAGGAATAAAATTAAGTCGTTTTTGTTTTCGTGTCAATGATAGATGGATTATAAATATGTAGATCGAATATATATTATGCATAATAATAATAATAATATTATTTATAATCACTAAAAATAATATTAATAACTTTATTATATTATACTTATGATTATTATTATACATTTATGAATTATAAAGGTTATATATGAATTCATTTTTTTTAATATACTATATGATTTACCACAGAATTAAATTTAATTTTCAAGTATATCACAACATTATACTACCTATTCGGTTATGAGTAGTATTTAACTCAACCTTGATCTAGGATGTATTTATTCACACTTTTCACTCATGCGGAATTATCCAGGAATATTTACCTCTCTATCGGGAATAGAAGGTTAATTATAAGGAGTGAGGGTTCGTAACATTTAGATACAATAATAATTAAATAGGTGAAAGTCTCCTCATTTGGACAAATATAACACGTTTCATCTCTGGATTGTAAGTACATTAACATTATAGGGTTATTTTATTTTCAATTCATTTCTTCCTTAATTTGGGGTTCTTATTATTTATTATTTATTTTTTTATTTATTTATTTATTTATTATTTATTTTTTTATTATTTATTTATGTCTAAATGTATTACACTATTGCTTCATCACCTATTTATTCCTATTCCGACGACAACGCCTTTGTATATTAATCCGGTTTTCATATCTCGGTGATTTAATTCCTGCTCTTGGACCCAACATCAATTAGCTCCAAGAAATAAAGAAAGCGAACCAGGATGATGGCAAAAAAAATGATAGAGCATTGTATTTTCAGCTCGTTTTACGAGCATTTTTACCTTTTTGAATATAGATTTTACAGGGAAGCAAACGAGCATGTCTCTCATATATGGGTCTGCACTAAAGAGAGAGCTATCTGTAATTATTGAGCTTGACATATAATACTTAATCCTTCCATCTTACATTATATTGTGAACTGTTAATTCCTCCGGTATCACTAACTCGATCAAAACAAAGTAGCAAAAAATTACTTAGCTTTCTTTTTTACATATACTACTGTGAGTGACTTCGAAGAAAAATGTTTCGTGGAAATACTTCACGGAAAAGTCTAATAACCTTGTAAAAAAGTTTCTTTGCAATTATACGTTTTCATAGAAAGAGTTAAGAACAAGGTCGGTGAAAAATCATTTAAGATCGAAACACAAAGAACAGTTTAAAGATGTAACTGATGAAGGAGCACCCAATAAAGAAGATAAAGACAAAATGAAATAAACTGCTCCTCATCAACAAATGTTCAAGAGTAAATATTTTTCTGCTACAAAAGATTGGGATATATCTGATAAATCTTAAAGAGTGGATAAAAATCTAATTGAAATGATAGTAATGAATGATCATGTGGAAGATCTTGGAATCATAAGATAATTTCGGAAGTTGTTCTCCAATATTATCTGAGACAACGGAATTTCTACTCGTCTCTGATATGCAATGAAATATTTTCAATAAAATAAAACAAATAATTGATGAAATAAAGCAAAACAATAAATTTGTTTTCACTACAGATATAATGTCAGATACTTCATCAGGGTGTGCCGTTAGTGAGTCATACTGTATATACTGTCAATAAGAAGTTTCAGAGAATAAATCCTGTATTAGGTGCTTTATCTTTAGAAGATCGTCACACATGAGAACACATTTCAAGAAAATTTAACTAAATGTCAAAAAAATGGGGCATTGAATGAGCAAGCGTTCATCATGTAATGCGCAATTCTTTAGCAAACATAAATTAAGCACTTTCCTCTCTGGGTTAAATAATTTGGATTGTATTGTACAGTAGATAAAATACTGTTAGCAATTAAAAGTAGAAAATTCAAGAGAGGCTCCAAATGCGCGTATTAAACGTTGCATATGCTTCACCTTTAAAATGAAACAGCACTTTGGGTATGTTAAAAAGTACCGAATAATTTAAAGAGTCGCTTTGTTTGCAAGCTGATATGAAATCCAAAATACCTTTTATTAACAATTTAGAGTGGATAATATTGTCTGGATGTGGGAGATCTCTAGAGCCATACGAAAAAATTACGAAAAAAAGCTTAGCGAATCAATGTCTACAAATGGGGATGTCATACCTTTTATAGTTAGCATTAAAACCACTCTTGAGGAAACTATGCGATAAACCTGAAACATCTGAATAATCATCGTCCTTGCTTGGAGATTGTAAGAAGGGAAGGCAAATGATTAGTTAAATGAATCAAACTTTGACGGCCGAACTTAACAGAAGATTTAACAGACTTGAAAATTAGTATATGTATAAATAAAGTGGCGACATATCTTAATCCAAAAATATAGGGGTAAATTTTTCTCGTCTGCACATATAACTGTTCAAGTTGAATATTCTCTAGCTCGGCTTTGTGACAACATGAAATTTGAAAAAAAACATTTAGAGGATGCTGAACCAGAAAGAAAACGAAAGAGAGAGATTCTTCAAAAACACCTTGTTCCAGTACACGCATGTCACTAGCTGACATTCTGAGTATAGTTCTTGGTTCCAGTACTGACGATAAACAGGAGAATACCACGTGCAGTACATCACTGGACACCATAGAAAAGTATCTCAAAGAGAAAAAGGACTAGCATAGGAAGTTGCTTTAAAATGATGTTAGTATAAAAGAAAAGTGTCCAGATTTGGCAAAAGTTGCTTGCACAATCCTAATCTGTTCTTCAAGCAGTGTAACCTGTGAGCAACTTTTCAGTGTAGCTTGGTAAATTTGTAAAGACAGAAGTGCCCGACCTCATGGAGATAAAGCCGATATTCTTTTATTTTTACAACATAATCTACCCAATAATATTAATGATAAATTAACCACTTTTCAAAAAGGTGGTGGTTGGGAAAAGTGGTTGGTATGACGCATGACGAGTTGGGACCCCTTCTCGTATCTTAGAAACATATAATATATGAATAGCAAAAAGTTCTCAATATTTTACACAGATTCTTACAGAGGTAAAGGAGTAAATCCATATCCAATTTATATACTGTATATATATATATATATATATATATTATATATATATTATATATTATATACTATATATAAATATATAATACCTATAAGTTGTGATACATATAATACTATCAATATATTATATATATATATATATTATATTATTATATATAATTATAATATTATTTAGATTATATATAATATATTAGATATTATATATAATATATATATATTATATATATATATAAATACTATATATTATATGCATTATTACTACTATTATATTCTAGAAAAGATACTAATATATATACTATTATATTATATATATAATAATATATATATATATTATAATATATATATATATATGATATTATATATATCTATATATATATAGTATATATATATCTGTATATATATATAAGTATATATATATATATATAATTATATATACTATATATATATATATATTACTATACTATATATATATATATAGGGTAATCTTGCGCATAGCCCTATCAAGGAGGGGAACTTTCTCTAAGATAATCACTTAGGATCCGGACTTAGATATCGAGCCCAGGCCCTTGAAAAACGACTCTGTCGCTCTACCGACTGAGCAATTTGATGCCTAATATATATATATATTACTAATATATATATATATATATATATTATATATAGCTATATATATGTATATTATATATAGTATATATAGTATATATATTATTATATATATATATATATATATTATATATATATAATATATAATATATATACCGGTATATATAGTATAATACTCAGCCATTTACATTTGTTAGTCAATGTACTTCAGAACTCCAGTAATCATTATCTTCACAGTTCTTTATAAATTAAAATAAAAACAATTCTCATCCGCAACAGCTGATGTGCAACGTTAAATATACGCATCTCCCATCCGCATCCCGCGAATATTAAAATTTAAGACATCCGCAATCCTTCAAGATATTAAAAAATTCTGACAAAAGATTCCTCATTATACTATTATATACTATATTATTATATAGTAATATATATAATATATATTATATAATATATCACTATATATATACCTATAATATATATTATATATATATATATTATATATATATACTAACCTATATATATATTATATAGATATATATTTATATATGTATATATATATATATATATATATATATATTATACTAGATATATATTATATATAATATACTATATATATATATAAGGATTAAAAAATCGTTTTATGGAATTAAAGGAGGTAACATTTAAAATGCGAGACCGCATCCTTCAATTCGTAAAAGGCTTTTCTTAATTTTCATAGGCAATCGCCTCAATAGTTCATCATTAACCTTACATTATTCGGTCTATTGTGTAATAACGCTATTCGAGCATTCATTGAAAGTTCGTGCAATTCAATATTGAAGCGATCACCACTATTCAATGCAAAATAAGAAATAAAAATGATATGATATATATATATATATATATATATATATATATATACTATATATAATATATATAGACTATATAGTATACTATATAATAGTATATTAGTATATATACTATATATATATATATCTATATATATATATATATTATATATAGTATATTATGTATATATATATATATAATATACTATATAATATATATATATACTATTAATATATATATTATATAATATTAAAGTATATATATACACGACTACAGGTATATTTAATACAGTATATACTACCATCATCCACTTCTCTCCCTCAAGACTGGGAAGATAAGGTGCGTGACAATGCACCCTAAACAGTAATAGTAGACTAGAGAAGACATCGACGCAAGTGAGAAACTGAGAAACTTAGTGAGAAACTGAGAAACTTAGTGAGAAACTGAGAAACTCGTCGCAGTCAGGAAAATCCACCCTACGCAGCTGTTCACGGGTCAGAGGACGCTATTGAACCCCATCTCACTGCATCTCACTCGGTATCAAACTCTGTAGGGTTCTTCTCCCTCTGGCCACATGTGGCCACATACCATTACCCTCCTGTCACAAAAATACGCTATTCATTCCATAGTGCACGCTTTCTTCTTCGCCGTCTGCAACACTCGCATTTCCTCCTCCACGGCATCCTTTACGTGACTTAAATCCGCTGTTCTTCGGGGATTTATTTCTCCTCCCAGCGGTTCGTTACCAACCACACTCACCACCATACATTCTGCTTAACCAACCGACCTATCCTCCATCCTTCCACATGATCAAACCCATTCTCAACGCTTATTCACTTATTCTGCCAATTTACCCCCTTTCCTTCACCTCACAAGCTCTAGCCCCCTTTCCTCCGATACTTTTACTATGTGCCTCATCGCCCCAAAAATACCTATTCCATCTGCACCATCAAACTCACACACATTTAAACTATCACTTCTTCATTTTGAGATGCCAATGCTATGCAAAAATATCGTAAGTGCTCCCCGCACTCTCCCTAAATCTATTTTCATCAGTAGCAAAGAGCACACCCTATTCATTATTTCTAAGCAGATTCCCTCCCTTATTCTCATTCTTAACATTTCGCTCTTCTTTTCAGAAGAGCTCTATTCCCGTTCAAGTCCCCATTCATCCTCTTCCAAACTGTTCTATTACCTCTTCCTTTACTCCTAAGATATGTATCACATTCATTGCATTTTTTTATGTCTTTAACTTTATTCCCAAACACTTTTCTTTTGAAACCTTCATCATTTGGCTATTATACATATTAACCAATTTTTCACATTAGTTTAACCCTCTGTGCATCACTACTTCATTCACATCACTGTTAACCATTCTTACATCCTATCCTGATCATCCACAATTCTTCTGCACTGACTTAACACATGCCGTCTTCCTTCATTGACTTCCAGATTTGTTCAGCCTCCAACTGTCATCCATTCAACTGATCTTTGTATTTTTGCATCAGCGACTCTTAAAAACTCTTTCTATACTTATTAACCTTGTCACTAACTTCTTACTCTCTCTTAATTTTACCACTTCCTTCCTTATCACCCTCCTCTCCATCCAGGCCCCTCACCACCTTAATTTTACATAAACAAACCGATAATATCCGATTAATCTATATTCCCTAACCCTGTCATACTGATTTAACATCCCAACATATTTCAACATCTCCTCCTTCACCAGCACTAAAATCATCATACTTTTCACCCTCTGACGTCCATTCTCCATCACAAAAACTCTGAGTATACTTCATTGAATAATCTTGCGAGATCTTCTAAGAACGACAGTTCCCATCTCATCTACCTTACATCATACCCTCTCTCGCTCACAGATAATCAATCACCTTCCTACGATTCTCGATCGTTTCTCTCGAACACTCCCTACTAAACGTCTGCGTATACCATCCCTTTTGACACCTATCAAGACTATAGTCACCCAAACACAATCATATCTGAAATCCTAGCTTACTCGCATCAAAACATTCATTCAGATTATCCAGAAAATCGCACTTTCTTCAACATTACTCTCAGATGGACCACACACAGCCACACATACCTCTTACCTTTTCAAAACTTAAAGTTCTAACTGGATTTCTAGTAATCACAGACATCATCAGAATTGCAATAACTCCTTCTCTTCCCCTTACGATCCTTACATCCGTTTCTAAAACCAGCGCGATCAGTGCATTCTTCACACCATCATCTAACCATTTTTTCCTTGTCATCGTTGTATCGCCACATCACACGTAGTTAAATCAAAATTATCACTCCTTCTCTTTATAAGAATCCAATCCGATTCAACTATTTTTACGCTACTTCACAACTACCTCTCCATCACTGCTATTCACATCCTAGGTCACATCCATGTTTATCCGCCCAGGCGATCTCATCTACAATGTTCGCGACGTCATGATGCGTAGTTGCCTGGCACATGTACAGTAGAATTCCACCGAAATTCTCCCGTCAAGACACTCGCCATCAGCATTTCTGAAAAATCGCAATACAGGATGTCTCGAGCTTGTGACGCCGTACTAATTTCGACCCTCTACATCCTTATCACCACAACTAGCCGCTTCCCATGTGTCATTCGCCGCTCCTGGCCACGAAGACCACATCTTCCCTTCGTGGGCAGATCTTTCTCCTCGCACAACATAAACACATATGAGATATAGGAAAAGTTGTTAACGATGTGTGATCGAGAAGAGCAGCGTGGATATAAGTATGTGTATATTGAACAAATTTGGATTGTTAGTGGTGTCCTGGATACAAAATGCTCTGGAGATGAGTTACATATGAACGCAAAGAGATCAAGGCGAATGCAGTTCTACGGCATTGAGTGGCGATGCTCATGGAACCCTCACACACCAAATAAGCTTTCTCTACTAGGATATCTTAATTAATCGAGGCTCCCATCCTTAACACTTTGGCCGACTTCAGTTAGTGCCACTACCCTTACGCAAACCTATAGATATCACGACGTTGACATTTTTTCTATTACTTATTATATAGATATAGTTTTACTATAGGTATCTTACTATAGTCGCTCACTACTAACGTACTGAGTAGTACTCTATACTCATATATTATAATAATATAATATTATATATATATATATAGATACATACCCTATATCATCAGTGGCGCGTACCCTTTAAGATACACTTGGGTACGTCAGACGTCTCCATACTATTGCTACCTCTCCTACTTATACTACTATTTCAACTATCTTATCATATGACCTAATATATATATATATATTCACTATATCATATATATAATAATATTAGCCTCTACTATAATTATATAGTAATCGTACTAGTACTATACTACTCATTGTATACTATTATAAAGCTAAACGAAAAATCGATAAATCAATATTTAATAATTATCGATATCGCTACCTATTTTATTGTATGAAAAGTGTTAGCATCCTACTATTACCATAAATATTTAATTTTAAATCAGCCCAGAATGATCGAAGAGAAAAACCTCTAATGCACAAATATTAATAAAGAATAAATCTGTGGCTTTTATAGATATAGTTTTTAAGCGTTTTTCTTTAATATTAAAATCTTTACACTCTACTCCATTAGCCATTATTTCAATTATTTTATGTATATCATGCTAAATACCACTTAAATAAAGTTATATACAAATCTGATATATTCCAATGCCCGTCCCGTACCACATCTCATCGTACAAAAAACTTCAAACAAACTCCTCAAGCCACACATTTCGTACATATTTACGGACGAGAACGAAAGCTTTCATGATAATTTCATTATAAGTAGGTACAGACGTAGCCACTACGCCTATCAAGCTGATGTAAAATGACGGTCAGTGTCTGTTCGCCCGGCTGCAAAAGCATGTTAGCTTCTAAATCGAGTAGGAGCAGAATTTCTAAATGACATTTCATATTAATTATGGCTATTATCTTTATTGTCGGTTGTCGTTTTCTTTTAATTATTGATGCAAATTCAGCTTCTTTTTTAACTTTATATAAAAATGTTTAATCTTAATTAGCTATTGACTGTCTTACAAAATTTAATTCAATTATTTAAACCTCAAAACTATTATTGTGTACGGAGCTTACCTACAACGAACGTATTCAAGTTAATGACTAAAAATTTTTATATATTATATTATATTATGCAACCTTAATAAATTTCTTTCAGCCGAGTGTTACGAATTGAATTGTTGATGGAATCATTGGTATGTGTCACGGTTGGTCCCTGAAGAACCAGCCATGGATTAAACCGTAATCGCTGCAGTAGCATCCGGTGAGCATCGCAGTTACTTTTCATGTAATAATGACCCTTAGGGTCAATTCGTAATTTTAACTTAGGAGTGACTCGTCAAGTTCCCCGACGCGCACTGCTTGAAGCTTATATTTATTTTTCATTACATTCATGTAATGCCTGCTTCGTTACAGTTATTAGCGATGGAGCCAACCTAAGGGGATGGGAATAAGGTGTGTGACACAGGATTCCCCATAAACAACACGACTGCCTATCTTTACTCAGGATATAATACAACAGATACAGGTTACAATAGGTGTTCACAGTGAGCACCCCCCCTCATCCCTGATGCATGCACGGCACCTCCGTAAAACGGACATTGTCGCCGACCAGCATTCATCTGCTGCTATGTCTGCACACAATTGCCTGATTCTTTCCTGCAGTTCCCGAACATCGTTGACTGGGGGGTCTTATACTACACCTTAGGGCTGCGTCCCAGCAGAAGTCCAACGGCTGGTGGGTGAGTGACCGGGGAATCCTAACCTATTCCTACTAGCGGCCTAACTAGCGATAACTTATCGCTTTACTCATTGTGGAGGCACAGATTTCGTTGGTTCTTGTTTTACCCACCCACACTACCCCAGTATCTTTGCCGTCTCGTACGTTAGTTTCTTCGGTGTCACAATATTTAATGTACAGTTGACTGGGGATGGACTGTATCTGCCGTAAACGAATCTCGTAACGAGCAATACACTGTCGTATAGTAGAGTAATATGCTCTATTTCTCAACATACCCTCTATGATCGTTGCGGGAGTAATTTGTTTTTTTTGTGTTATTTTTTATATGAAAAGAAAGATTTCTTTTAATAATTAATTATTATTATTATGTATATTATATATATAATATTATATATATATATATATATATTATATATATAATATATATTAGAATACATAGTATATATATATTATATATATTATAGTATACTATAATATATATACAATTAGGTATGCTCCATCTGTCTAATTGAATCCATTTTCAAAAAAACTCAAAATACGTTAAAAAGGTTGCCACTTCGTGTAATATATGCCAGAAAAATGTATTGCTGATGTAACTTTGATCTCGGATTTTTTTCTTGTCTATAAATCACTTTGTTTTTAAAGTAAAGGCTTATTGCCCCACTTGAAAATAAAAGAAACCAATATTGGGAAGCCCACTATATACTTCATATATATATATAGTATAGTATAGATATATATATATATAGGTATATATTTATATATATATTATTCTATAAGTAGGTAATATATATATATTTATAATATTTATATTATATATATTATAGTATAATATGTATATATATATATATTATAATATACTATATATATATATATATATAATACTATATACTATATATAATATATATTACTATATATATATATATATATATATGGCTATTATTTATTACATATACTGTTATATAATATATATTATATACTATACTAGTATACTATACTTATTATTACTTATATATATTTATATATATTATTATATATATATTATATATATGCCTAAATCTTATAGATATATATATAGTAACCTAGCACTATGTAATATTCAATAGTATATACGATTAGTACGGTAAGCTACCATACACTCCCTTACCAATATAATAACCTATCCAACATATAGCGGCTGTCACACTTAATCAATCTATCGACATCCTTCCAGGTACAGATATATTATAATTTATATATAAATGATAATATATACCGCTCGCTCATCCACATAACTACACTCCGCCTCAGCGAATGGTATCACTAATAGCTGTGGTCTTAATTATTATACTATATTTAGTATATAAATATATAATATGTATATAATTATATATATATATAATAGCTATATTAATTATACGAATCATATCCATTATAATATATATTATTATATATACTAATATATAATATACATTATATATATATATAGTTATATATTTATACATAATATATATATATATCCGATCGTTACTCGTTCCTACGCGTATAGCCTACTTACATAATACCAAGAGCCTAATATGTGGCTGACTCAGTGATAAACTCCCTGTCCCCCACGTGTGCGCTCCGTACCACTGCAATAAGATCTAACGTGCCATTAATATCAGCTAAGTACATTACCCTTTCAATCGAATTATACAACACCATATACTTTCTATGCACATTACTCGCGATCTAATTATACTAATATATTTTAACCTATTTTACGATTATGATGGCCCCCACCTCCCTAATCTAATACTATATTACATTAAGGTATTATTAATATACTATTATACTGATATACTACTATATATATTATTATACTACTATATAGATATATATATCTAAATATATATCTCTCTTATATATTCATTATATATTAAACTAGTTCTATATATACTATTCATATATTAGTATATATATACTAGTATATTATAAAGGTATATAATAATATATATAGTACATTATATATTTTATTATAATAATACTATATATATATATTATAAATATATATTATAATATTATAGTAATATATTATATATATAACTTTATTATATATATATATATATATATTATAATGATATATCATATACTATATATATTATATATAGAATATAAATTATATATTATAATATACATACTATATAAGCTAATATAATGATATATAGATATATATTATAGTACTATACTATGATATATATAGTACTTATACATAATATAATGTTTATATCTATAATATTGTATATATATATAATATAAATATTAGTATAATCTTCGGATATACGATATATATACATATTATATATATACTATATATATATATATTTATTATTTAATATATATACTTAATATATATATTTATATATATATATATATATATATAATATATAACTAATTATATATATATATATATATATATAATATACTATTAATTGCCAGAATATCATAGACTATATATATATTGTTAAATATATATATAGTACTTATATAATATAATAATATTATAATATAATATATCATATTATATAATATATATATAGTATACTTATATATATATGTTATTATATATATATAACTAGAATATATATATTATATATATACATTATATATAATATAATTATATATATTATATATATTATAATATATATACAATTATATTTTTATATAAATATATATATACTAAATTTTAATATATATATAGATATATATTATTATAGTATAATAATTAGTATTATGATATATTAATATATATTAATAATATATATAAGAATATATTATTATTATAATATTACTATATATATATATATATATAATATATATACTATATATATCATAATAGATATATACTATATATACATTATATACTATATATAATATATTTTATCATTATATATATTATATAAGTACTACTTAGTTATAGTACTCAATTAATATACAGTATACTCCTACTATATACATATACTATATTTATCTCACTACCTTATATATATATTATATACTTAATATATATATATATACTATATATAGTATAACTATTACTTCTTTATGACGATCAGCTTTATTCGGAGAATTGAACAGCTTTTTCATTTCTCGTATGTGTCTGTCACGTTAATAATAGATATATTAAAGACCGTCCTTAACTATCTTCACTATACACTATATATTCTTATCATGGGTTCTTCATATTACTATAACGTATATATATATAATACTAGACTACTATTATAATAATACCTATATACTCATATATATATTGTTTACTATAGTGTCATAAATATGTATAAAAGTTTTAGCATTTTTGATATACACTATATTAAATAATTAATAATAATAATAATAATAATAATAATAATAATAATAATAATAATAATATTAATAATAATAATAATAATAATAAAAATAATAATAATAATAATAATAATAATAATAATAATAATAATAATAATAATAATAATAATAATAATAATTAATAATAATAATAATAATAATAATTATAATAATAATAATAATAATTATAATAATAATTATAATAATAATTATAATAATAATTATAATAATAATAATAATAAGATGAATAATTCCTACATAATAAATAATAATAATAAAATAATTATAATGAATATTTATATAATAATAGCGTATAACGACACCTTTTATTTATTAATAATAATCTATCATAATAATTATTTGTTATAATTATCATAATATAATAATAATAATAACATAATAATAATAATAATAATAATAATAATAATAATAATAATAATAATAATAATAATAATAATAATAATAATAATTTATAAACCAAACAGGCTAACACAGCTATAGTCTCAAGATAGACTTTGTAACCTACTCCAGCTTTGAACTGACACTACTTTAGTTGCTTAAATTTCATACTTCACTTTCATAATATATGAACATTTAGAAATGAAAATGAATTCCTTTAGGAAACATATGTATATATATATATATATAAAAAAAAAAATATCTCTGGTGAGTGAATAAGCTGTTGTAAATTGCATTGATTTAAAAGATTTCTTGAGGTAAGTTGTTCAAAATTTCTGACCTGAGGTGAGGACTGATCAAAAGATGTCAAAAAGTGATTAGAAAGTGTTGAAAAAAGGCTCCTCTAATGAAGAAAAATAAGATTCTCCAATGAAATTAGACGGTGCCGGTACGACCAAAATTTTATTTGACTTTAGTTATATTGTGGAAACTGGAAGTGATCGGAGATATGACCATATTAAATTTGGTAAATATGATGACATTACCCCTAATTTCGATATTTTAAATAATTTAAAGGAAAAGTTAAAAGAAAATAAATAACATTTTTTTGGCATCTAAAGGAAACAAATAAATAATTTATCGATCAACTGAAGTTACAGACATCTTTCTCGCAACTCCAATTGAGGTAGGGGTAAGTATAGGCTTATAATAATATAAAATGTTTGCTATTGACTCTCCTCAGGTTTAGCTTCTTCTTACACAGACGGTAACTTGAATAGAGCTCTACCATTGAGCTTTAATGTTTATTGCAATATATAATATATAATCATAATATTATATATTAATATATATATATATATATATATATATATATATATAAATATTATATAATATATATTATATATATATATATTATATATATAATATATTATTATATTCTGTACATATTTCCTTCTCTGATTATATAAATAAAAAATCTAGGAATATGCAAAATTCGCTTCAAATTAAATTTATATGACAATTGTAAATATAGTCTCTTATATTATATAATATATAGGATAATATATATTATATATATATATATATATACTATATATATATATATATATATATTATACTAACTATATATTATACTATATATATAATATATATATTACCTTTCAAATTTATTTTAATAATGAATCGAAAAGAAATAAAATAAACAAATAATAAGGTAAAAAGAGAAATAAAACTAAGCATTAAAGAAAGCATTATCATTTATCAAAAATCACTTTTTCAAAATTTAGCCTAATTACAATTCCATATGTTAGGAGATTACAACTTTAATTTAATTTTGACTTGTAGTACAAAAAAAAAAAAAAAAAAAAAAATTAAAACAACAGTTGGGGTTCGTGAAAAGAAAAACACCCAATTTTGTTGGAAGAAAGAGTCAATTCCATGAAAGCTGACTTCTTATAAATATCAGTTTGAAATATATATATATATATATATATATATATATATTTATAATTATATCTCGTGTATATATATATAATATATAAATATATATATATACTTTTATTATATAAATACTATAATATATAGATATATTATATATATATATATATAATAATTAAGTATATTATTATAAATATATATTAATATAGAATTATATATATATATATATATATATTATATATATATATATATTATTATATATACAGTTTGTATATATAATATTTATATATTACTATACATATTATATATATATTATCCCGTGGATATCCTCCTACAATATTGCCAGAGTGGAATTACAATAATCAAAACAGACAATGACGGAATCCAACGGTTATTGATCCTCCTTCAGTATGTTTGACTAAAAACCTAATTAACCGTGTGAAACTTACTCGTCAAATTACTGAAGAACCAAATGAACACGATTATTGCAGATGTGAAGATATAAAATAGATTGTGTAAATTAACATAAAGTATCTACAGCAATCTTTATAAAAACCCCACCCTGAAAAATACAGAAGAGAAATAATTCAATTTTAAATGTAAGTTAACAATTCACAATCCCAAATTAATCTGTGTAACCTGTTGTAACAAGCAAAACAAATGTAATGTGTTGGATGTGCCAATTTCGTACATGGATTTCAGACTAGAATTCTTCTATCTAACAAATGATAACGCGATATATATAATACAAAAAAAAATGTCTAGTCAGTAATAAGAAAAAACTCGTGTTTCTTTATAAGTCAAAATTGATGAATGAATTACTAATTTAGTAATATAAAATATATAAAAAACGACGACAACAACATCAACAACAACAACAACAACAACAACAACAATCAACACAACAACAAACAACACAACAACAACAAAACTATAAATAATGAATAATTAATAATATAATATATATATATTATATATTATATATATATATATAATAATATATATACTATATATAATATTAGCTATATATATATATATAATATAATATATATATATATGTGATAGAATATACTATACACCTATATATCTATCTTATAAATAATAAGCTAATCTACTATATTATATATATATACTTATATATATTACCTATAAATAAAATTATGTCTATATATTATATATACATATATATAAAATATATAATATATAGATATATATTATATACTTATATATATTTATATACTACTATATATACTATATCATATATAATATACTATATCATATATATATTTATGATTATATATAATATATATGTTATATTATATATATAAGTATATTATAATATATACTATTATATATATATATATATATAATATATAATATATATATATTATATATTATATTTATATTAAATAATTATTATATAATCTACTATATAGATAATATATATCGGGTATTCGTGTATTCCTACACTCTGTGAGTCAGGCAATCAAAATTTATATATAATATATATATATATATAAGTATATATATATAGTACTATATATAATATATATATATAGTATATATATATATAAACTATAATATATATATATTATAATATTAATTATATCATTATTACTATATATATATAATATATATATATATATATATATATTTCTTATTTCATAATTATCGCTACAGCATAATAGCAAATATATTTTTACATTTCCCGATATAAATAATTATATATATAAGATATATTATATATATAAATATATATATATATACATATATATATATTATAATATATTATACTATAAATATATATATACTATATAGATTTAGACGCGACGATCAATAGTTGAACGGGCCGCCCAATCCACTCACTGTAATTCCAGCCAATGATTTTGGAATAAATTTCAACAGGCCTAAAAAACTCGAAATAATTAAGTAATTTTTAATAAACTTAAATCGAATACGAAGATTCCAATATCCACGTATTTATAAAACTAAATGCTCAATTGTATTTAAAAAACACAAATTCATTAATAAATTATAAAACAAATAATATGAAAAGCGATTTCAACTAACTCAACTCTACACAAAATCATTCCCTTTAATAACATGAAAATGGAGGCTACTGCTGTCATGCAGAGCATCGCTACCAAAGTAGCGAGAAGAGTCGTGCTCTCAAGTGCGTTTTTCTCGACTCGTGTTTGAGTCAATATTATTAAATCGAAGTTACAATCAGATAAGCATCGTTATCAGTAGGAAGTCATTAAGTAACCATAAAATTATTATTATCAGCTAACCATCATAATTATGTTACTTAATAATATTAATTATATTCTTGTTAATCAATTAAATGGGATCTATTTTAAACAAAATGACTGCACTGAGTCGCAGGCACATAACAAAAGTTGTCCTAGCCTGTAGCTCGAAAAAAGGGACTGTTTATTTGAGTGAAAGGTATAATAACAATCAAACGCCATCGCTACCGTTAAGAAGGAACGGAGTAGAAATTGAGTTGCGCGCATCTTAAATCTAGCCGAAATCGACAAACATATCATATATATATATATATATTTATATATACTTATATAATATATATAATATATAAATAGCATTATAATAGTTTTATATATATATATATATATATATATATAGTAATATATGAATACATATATATTATATCTATGTATATAATATAATATATATATATATAATATATATATTATATATATATATATTATAATATATAATATATATTTATATATTATATATATAATATATATAAATATATATTATATATATTAGCTAGATTATATATATAATAATATCTTTATCAGTTATATCTTAATTATATTATATTATATAAATATTATTATAATATATTATATATACTATATTACTATATATATATACTATATACTAACTTCATATATATATACATATTTATATCTATATTATATATAATATATTGCGACTTTTTAATATCTTTTTGGGCTCGACTAAGGCAAGTAGGCGTTGCCCACTCTGCCTACCCCCAAAAGTCACTTACATTAGTGTCCTTATTATAAGTCTATATTATACTCTTATATAATAATATATATATGTATATATATTATATAAATATTATATATATATAATATATATATATATATATACTATATATATATATATATAATGTATATAATATTACGTATGTATTCTGCTCGGTAGGAAATTTACATTGGTCACTCACTGATCATAAACCTTTATTATCAATTTTAGGCAAAAACAGATGGATAAAACATTTAACGGTATAGAAGGCACATTTTGTTTTATAGATGACATTTTGAAAGCCAGTAAAAATGAAAGTGAACTTAATGAAAGGTTAGAAAAGAGGTTTTGCAGAAAATAGAAGAATGTGGATCGAGAGCACAAAAAGCTAAATGTCAATTTAAAGTTGATAGTATTGAACATTTGAGATTTAGGATTGATTCCAAAGGGATTCATAAAATAGATGGTAAAATTAATGCAATATAATTCATGAGACCACCAAAAGATGTGCAGCATTTAAAAGCCGATTTAGGTTTTGTTACATTTTATGTTAGATTTGTACTAAATTTGACAACTTTGGCATCACCATTATATAATCTCTTAAAGAAAAATAGCACTTGGATTTGGAATGATGAATGTGAAATTTCCTTTAGCAATATTAAATGAGAACTAGTGTCTCTTAAATTTTTCACATATTTTAATCCAAATTTAAACTTAAAACTAATTTGCAATTCCTCTAGTGTGGGCCTTCGTGCTGTCATGTCACATGTTATGCCTGATTGTACTGAAAAACCAATAGGTTATACATCCAGAATATTATTAAATAGAGAAAAAAGTTGTTCGCAAATTGATAAGGAGACGTCAGCAACTTAGAAATAATAGAAAATAATTTTAAGTGTTTCCCCAGGTGATAAAAATATATTACAAGATTTAAATTTAATTTTAAAACCATTTCAATAAACCAATACTACTATGTCTAGATCAAAATATTCTTCGGTG